>CAIGQW010053631.1:3409670-3431908 GCA_903798125.1 Danio choprae
TTGTCAAAAATCATACTTGTTGAGATGACCCCAACCAGAGGAATAACTCATACAACATTGTCAACTTTAGAAGGTTCACCAAAGAAAGATGATTTTAGAGATGGCACCTCTTGTATTTCACAAGGGAAATAGCAAGGTAATACAAACACAGAACTTATTTTCAAATGACAAGTTCTCTCTGCTGACCCTTTGGCCTCCCTTGCAAGATGGGCCTCTCTGAACTGTGCAGATGCAAAACTGGTTAAAATATCTTGTAAGAATAGTCATGGTACAAACACAGAGCCCCAATAGAAAAATGCTAAGGGTAAAAAAAATAGTAAAGAGAGCTCAAGTTTCCTCTTTGCTCTGCTTCTTCAGCTGCATTTGCACTGCCTGTCTGCTTGTTGCCCTCTTCTGGCCTGCTGCTAATCTACCATCACAGAGACATAAGCCTAGTCTTAGCCTCGTCACTCTCTTTATTGCTTTTCTTTCTTTTCTTTTCCATTAAATGTCTTGTTTTCTAAGTTTTGTCGCAAAGCCGTATCTCAAACTTTGACTTTGCCAGCCACAAACTTCAAACAGAATATAAGGCTCCAAATCTCTCATTCAGCCAATGACCACTGGCTGTCCTGGACATCACTCCAGACACAAACAGACTGTCCATGAATCAACGAACCTGGGAAACCCCATTTCAGCAAACAACACCACAAAGGGGATTGCCCAACACAAGAGAAACACAAGTAATACCTCCAGATTCTAGCTTCCTTCTATTATCTTATCAATCTTTGACAATGTGTAAACTTGCTGAGGAAGTCTCTGGAGCTGAACATCAAATATGGAAATGGGTGATTTGTTTCTGACATGCTGTGACTGGTAGACCAATCACAACAGACTGAGCCATCAATCTAGAGTAGGCTTTCAGACAAGATGGCTTTACAGTGTACTTACACTAGGTATGGTAGCCTTGGACCAAACCTTTGCATGATTGCCCCTTCCACTTATTGCACTTTAACATTACAGGCTGGTCCACATTTATGTTTAATAGGAAGAAAAGCACTTTAGCTAATAGACTGCCAGATAAATGTATCATATATGCCATATAGCAGTTTTCATGTACTTGTACTGCACTTATCAGAAGATTATTATGAAGCCAGGTGATATTGATAGAGGAATTTGCAGCTTTACTTGCAAACTACAAGTCATTTTTACAGTGGATCACAGTAGTCCGTCAAACCAGACTTTTGGGGTTCAAAAGTGCTCTAGGCATTGTTCAGAATGTCTATACATGCTTAAAGAGAGTGGATTCATAAACAAATAGTTTCAGACAATGTGAGTAAAGAGGTAATGCTGCAATGTATTTTATGAGAAAACCTATTTAATCCAGTTTTTGAAGTGAAGTCTTATACGGGGACTAAATAAAGTCACTAAACAAAGATATCACTGAAGAGGATGACATGAATATAATACAGTTGCCATCATGTAAGCAGATACCCCACATCTTTATCCACCAAATATAACATGCTGGACATGTGAGATCCCATTCCTGGTGCTAGAGAAGCAAGTGATAAATATCCAAGGCCATAAATACTAAATGATAGGCAATTAGAGACACCTGAGGAAAATTACATCTCATTCACACACCTGGAGATTGAAGCAGCCATCCATCCATTAGAGCCAAGCAGAGCGGGACACGGGAAGATGTTGAGACAGAGATATAGTGGGAGAGAATGGATGGGCCTGAGCTGAGCTCTGAAGGAAAGAGACAGGTGGGATGTAATCTGGGCCATGCTGTCTCTCCTTTTGGAAACTACGAGACACTCGATCATGTCCAACTGGACTGTTTCTTTTATCCTCTGGGTAACGGTGTCAGACATTTCATTACAGGGCAGCAAAAGTCCCTTTGGCCACTGTGTTATTCCCAATGAAGAATTTACATTTTTTTAGTAAATATAAAAAGCATGTCACTCAACAAAATAAATTCACTTTGGAATCTAATGAGATTGGGTTTGTAACTTGTATTATTATCAATAATAGTCCTACAGCTGTATTCCATTTAGTCCATCAAGTCCTCAAAAGATGGCTGTATGGCATTTATCCCACATGTATCTCATTATGAAGTAATGGGCCTTTAATTGTCTTGTCTTTAACAGTCATGTCTAAAGAATAACCTTTAATTACGTTCTCACCAATTAACCCCCTCCCCCATTTAACACAAGCAATTAGTGTCACCTTGAGAAAAGAAATACTTATTCATATTTTGTTTTGCCAGATTTTACATGCTACAGAGAACATGAAGGCAACTTTTTGAGTCCCACTTACAAATTGTGATTTGGAGGGAGAAGAAGCTGGTTAAAAAAAAAACTGGGTACTGATCCTTCCTATTAATAACAACTGGACTGCAAATCCCATGTTGTACGGTAGGTTGCTGTAGCAGTCATCAGTAAAATGATGGGAACACAGCACAGTCTGGGCAATACTGCTGTGGCATTATTGTGCAAATTGTGTCTTCATGATGTGTCTTCATGACGTGATGCAATCCTCTAGAATATAATATAGTGTACACATTTTCCAGGGTCAGCATAAACAACAAGTGGCCAGGCAATGTTTCATTCAGACATCACCACGAAACAGCTTGGGATCTGTTTGGAAAATGTCTAATTTTAATGACTCTGAGTCAACTCTTTCTTTTGAGAAACAATAACTTTTTACATGGTTCACTTGCAGATTTAAAGCTCAGCAGGATGTTTTCATTCATTTATAGCTGTGTTACATACCGCATGAAAGGTCATTTTCTAAAATCAATAATAGGGGCATTTTAATATTGTGTTTCACTTTTATATCTCTGTATAGGCTTAAGAATAATCATATAGATTCTTACTCAAATGTTAAACACTATCCAAGCAAACAATTTGCACTCATTTACCATGATTAGATGGCACAGTCATGAATCTGGTGACTGGACAGTGAGGCCTTTATTTTCCTTGCAGTGGGATACAGCAGAAACTCAAACCTGCCCATTGTACATCACTGAAAAGGCAGCATAATCTCAACCGGCCTAAGCCAGGTCCCACTGAGTCCTATTCATGCCCTGACATCCAGCTTACTTACATCTGTCTGTTGCCTTGAAGCTCTGCACAGGAGGTTGATTCCCTCCGAATTTTAAATAAGGAAATAATGTGATTGAAGTCGGCGTATTAAGTGAAATCTTCTGTCTGACTGCTGGATTGCTGAGCTCTGTTATCTCTCCCACAGAGTGAACAGCTCAAACCGCAAGCCCTTTCTACTGCAGGGAAGGCATAATTTGCCTCTCTATACATGCTGCCCTGCACAATAAGAGAAAAAGAGAGAGAGAAGAAGAGACGTAGGGAGCTAAACATGAAAAAAGGGAACTTGCGCTTTAAGCCTGGAATTGACATTCAGGCCGTGCAATCGAACAACAGTTGGCCGTTCTCCTATAAAATTGGCAATGCATATTTGTGTTGTGTTATTCCCTCTCTCTCTCTGTCTTTTATTTCATTCGCTCTCGTTTCTCCCCTCCGCCGCCCGCCATGCCTGTGATGAATCTCAATTATGGCAAGGTCACCTTTCATTCAGTTGATCTCTCTGTTGTTTTATTCGAACTGGCAGTACTTCCACACTATTATGGTATACTTATTGACAGCCCGAATCCTCTCCAAACAAGAGCAACAAAAATGTGGGAACGTTACTGGCTCTCCTCTAATTTCGGGTGACAGAATTGGCAACGTCGCTTCATAGCCTAGGTAATGGCCTTATCATTACCACTGCACGCTCTGGTGATTCGGGGCCAGTTTTTATGCTATTCCACAAACTCGTTCGCACTGGATGACCCGTGACATTTATATATGTCAGTTTAAACTTTCAAATGCACTTGTTCGGATTCACAGAAGTGAAAATATGGAAAATATGATCCATAAGCATGTGAAGTCAAGTGTTTAACCCTCTGGAACGAGAGGTGGTGGGAGTAAGATTAGTGCGCAGTGAAATGGGCTTAACTGTGCCTCTCACGTTCATGTTTGCCCGTACTTCTCATTTAAATATTAAATACATCAGAGCTGTGGTTTAGTAACTGGTTAAGGTGCCCTGACATATTGAACTGTAATGCAAGCTCAAGACCAGCTCATGTCAATTCCACAATACTATTCAACTCCATTACGATGCACAATGGAGCTAATATGATGAGCTGTGATGTATGATGCTCATGAGGGTGAAACAAGTCTGGCTAACATGATTCTCAACAAACTATGCTTAACTAATACTACTTGTAAACATAATTGAATCAGAAGAAAAGAAAGGTATTAGTTTGAACTATCAAACTAATACCAATTCAGTGCAGAATTGGAGCAAGTGCATTTACTCCAGGTAAATACTAAACAACAACAGAGCTGTAACATCCATCTATTATAATGCGCTCAATGGTTTTTAAAAATTTGATAAAACCATCTCGGCTTTCCCTGAAAGATGAAACAAGCAATTCTGTGCCATGAGCCAAGTTTTAAATGCTTAAACCAATATCCTCAGTTAATGGGGGATTAGAAGTCGATATTGCGTATACTTTGCACTCATCAAGAAGAAAGTATTAATATGTATGGTTTTGTGATCATACCAACGTTGTGTATTATTTAGTATATTGTATTAAACCATATCATTTTATCCATGTGGTTTAAATGTTTTAAGATTAGAGATGCCCAAATTAGGGCCCGCATGCCAAAGTTGGCCCATGGTAACCTTTGATTTTGCCTGCCATCCCATCTGAGAAGAGAGGAAGAATGATGGGGAAGGTTGAGGGGAATGCCTTTAACAGAAATCGAGTTCACAGAAAAATGAAAATTTACTCACTATTTACTCTCCCTCAAGCGGTTTATAGATTTCCTTACTTTGTTTAACACAAAAGAAGATATTTTAAAGAAAGTATTCATGTATTCATTGACTTCCATAGTAGGAATAACAAATACTGTGAAAGTCAACGGTTACAGGTTTTTGGCATTCTTCAAAATATCTTCTTTTGTGTTTAACAGAAGAAAGAAACTCATAAAGGATTAAAACAAGTAAAGCATGAGTAAACAATGACAATTTTTATTTTTGGGCCCCTTAACATAACTTTTTGTTTGTTTAATTGTTGAGCTACAAGTTCTTTAGTTATGAATGAATCAGATTTTTGAAAATGTAAATATTGTCACTTGACAGAGGACAATGCACAAGACATCGGTGAGCAACTCAAGGCAAAGGCAGGTGCACACTGTATAAATATCTGTAAATTAGCAGTTTTTCATATTTTGTGATTGATGTTTTTATTTTATTTTTTCCCCATTTATTTATGCTTTTGAATTGCATTATGGGACCTTGATCTTTCTCCCAACAACTTTTAACCTAGAAAAGTTTTAAAAAGTGATTTATTTATTTATTTTTTTTTATTTATAGTTTAAAGTGATATATTGTCTGGGTTGGTGTTGTATATTACAGTACAAAAACCTTGTAATAAACTGACAAGTACATTTTCTGTTATTTTACAGATTTATTTCTCTCTATATAATTATACATGAACATACTAAAATGTCACTTTGTTAAACTGTAGAGTTTATTTTTTAAGATCAAAAGTCGACGTAGCAGAGATCAAAGTCCCATAATAATCACAACGTTAATACATTGAAAACACTTGTAAATCACAAAATATGAAACCTGTTAACAGATATATTTTACAGTGCAGCTCGACTAGTGTATTTGGCGTTGAACTTCATTGTGTTATAATTGAGATTTTGTTGATGTTTTTATTGTAAGAAGTTCATTACTAACAATTCTTCAAGTGTACTGATGATGAAGTTTAGTTTAGTATATTTTAAATTTAGTTTGCTTTGCAGAACTGTTATTCAGTCATAGTAGTGTGCTTTTACTTCCAAGCCTTCACCGAATTACTGAATTACGTATAATTTTTTTATGTTTTCTTATGTAAAAACCACATGAAGATCACAAGTGGATGTTGGTCAACAGTATAAAATAATAAAAAAGCCAGTTTATGACCCCTTTAGAATTAAAAACAAATGATAAAAGTTTTCAATGATACATGATGCTCCAGGCCACATAGCCTTTACATGGGGAAATATTGGATCCAGCTGCAGTGATTATGTGAAAGAAGTCAAAATGGGTAAGGCGTGATGCGACTACCATTGTGATCTCAGCAGAATGTTGTCATTGCCTCATTCACATTTCATGGGGATGCTGATGTGTTTAATCGTCTCTATGGTGCAACATCTGCCACCAGAGTGCAGGAGAATTGGGAGAGAGAGGCCGAATAGACTGCCTGCTTCTCAATCGACAGTGGCGTGTGGTTAAGCGTGAGCATCTTAGGAAAACAGGCGTTATGATGTTGTTCTAATGTGGCTGGTTTACCCTGCCCTGAGTCATTAGCCTTGTTCAAGATTTGTGGCGCTTTATTTTCCCGTTGGCTGCCACTCATTGGAACTGGAGAGGCTGGCTTGCTGAATATGTCTGGCAGTGCTGGGCCTGTTAGGTCTCTCTTTGGGGTATTGATCGACACTGGGATTGTTTGACCCTGTTTACAGTCTAAGGTATACCCGCCACATCTTGGAGACCCGCAGACAGCTGAAAATGTCAGACGACGATACCAGCCCCAGCTCCTGGAGCGAGGGCATATTATTGAGTTAATCCTGCAGAGAGGAAAATTGTAGCCAGCAAAGAGCACCTGGGTCTCTGAAAGCCATTGAAATATAAGAATACACAGAAGGATGCAGGACGTATAGCTTTAAATATATCCAATCGAACTGAGCCTAAGGGATTGAGGCTGATCTTCTAAAACAGATTGGCCAGACTTTACCTCCTACCAGAATAAACAGGTTCTGAAGGCAAAATAGAAAGCATGATTCATTTGAAAGGTATAGGAGCGATGCTTTGGATCCTTGGCCACTCGCGTGCACAGATATGAGCACATATACCTCACAGGCTAAAAATTTAAATCTGTTTTTTATTTGTGGACGGAGTCAATATGCTGTGCCTATCCACATATAGCTGTAAGACTTCTTATAACTTGCACCTGCCCTCCTTGAAAATGAAATGGAATTGGCTTCTACCAAGCAGCTCTCTACGCTACACTAGTTAATCACAGTGTCAAAAATCACAATAAATGCAATCAAATAGGCCTCGTTCATTGAAAATATAAGTGGATTTGAACAGGGGCAATGATTGCATTGCATAACATATTTTCCTTAAGCGGTGATCATTTAACATTAGAGGTTTAATGTTTCTTGTTCAGTTTAATTGCACTGCATTTGCAATTTAAAAAAAAAAAAGAAATGTTTCGAGCACAAGTAAACACAATGAAAATAAATGTATTGAATCATGTACTCACTCAAAAAAAACATTTATATTAACTACAGTATATCCTTCAGTGATTAACCCTGATAGAGGCTATATTTGAGTAATACTTAGTTCTCTGTTTTACACATACTGTAATATATAGTCAATGTTGGTAAAGTTTTAAATAAAGCTGCAGTTTGCAGAAGCTCTCAAAATCTGGACAACAAAAATACTTCTTGAACATGACAGTGAGTTCACTATGCTCAGATGGCCTTTACAGACACCAGATCTAAATACTAATAGAGCACTTTTTTAGGTGTGGAGGAAAAGGGGATTTGCCCACAAGTCTGCTGCAACTGTGTCATGTGATTATGTGAATATACTGTACATACTGTAAAAAAAAAATCCAAGTAATGTCTCCAACATTTTGCTAAATCTATGCAATGTAGAATAAAGGCATTTCTAAACACACAACTAGTACTAGTAAGATGTACTAATAAAATAAAAAAACCAACAACGGTATAACCAACAAGATAAAGACCTTCCTAAACACTTCAAGACACTTGAGACTACAGATACTTATGAAAACATGATATAAAGAACAGAGGTTATACATATGTCATCAGTGAATATTATTAAAGGACTTAATGCATGAAATCAGCAAGGACACAATCAATTCTACGGTGACAGTAAAGGCATTTATAATGTTAATAAATGCTTTTGAGCATTCATTTCATCATGAAAATGCTAGAATAAATTGCATATCAACATACATGATGATAGAAAACAGTTCTGAATCGATTTTGTTTCACAATATTAATGTTTTACTTCACTTTTCATTAAATAAATGAAACCTTGGTTAGAACAAGGGATTTTCAACCTATTCAGCAACTTATGTTTTTGTGCCAGTACCTACAATAGGATATAATTTGTACTATTCTAGCATTGAGTCTTGGGTCTGCCTTTTCTTCAGGTCAAAAAAAAAAGTTTGTTATTTTCATACTTATCAAAGCCAACCATTCAACAGACTTCTTGCTTTCAAATTTTTAACTGACCTGAGAAAGGTTAAGGATTATAATTGCTGCAAAATAGCAGCTTTTAACTCATGCTACAATTATCTGAGGCAAGAGATTTTAAACTATTTTCTTTTCTCTTCTTTTACTTTATCTCCCTCCCATTCTTTCATCAGATCCTTGAGTTCTGCATTTGCATCCCTCTGCGACGGGGAGCTGATGGAGAGGAACTCATAGCTTAGATACATTTCCTCCTGTGACCCAGGAACTGCATCAATGTTTAATACCTCTCTGGCTCAGTGCCACTTTACTCAGCATTGTTCGATGTTTTATTTAGAGGAGCGGCAGGTTAAAGTTTCTCCGGGCTGTCGCCCCTTTAATCCCCCTGGCGGAAATATCAGGGTGGCGATCCAAAGGCTGCCCACGGAGAATCAGAGGCAGCGCCACTCGGGTGGAAATGATGTCTCACTTCCAAAGCTTCTTACTTCCTGCTCTGCGGTTGTTTGCATGTGTTTGCCGCTTCCCCACTTCCTGCGAATCGCCTTGCTGCGGCTTACTGTCAGATGTGTCTGTTTATAAATGCCCATTCAAAATGAACACGAGCTGGCAAAGCAACTTGTTTTCCTTTGTGTTAGGCCCATGTCTGTAGGCATCAATATTTTTATCTAGCTTGAGCCAAATGACAGTTCACTTCATTTGATTTTTCTTAGGCCTCTAAAGCTCTGAATTAATGAATGTGATTTTTGTCACTGGTGGCTTCAGAGAGAGAGAGAGAGAAAGAGTTAAAGGCAAACAGAGGAGGACTCAATGCTTTAGTATAAGCAGTCAGCGGGTGCTGAGGGCAGTGTGCAGATCTGCCATGATGCACTCAGACAAGTGAATAAATCAGCCTACAATTAGGACCTCTGATTTCATTTATGCAACCTAGGAGCGCTCCTGAGGCTGATCCTGGCAGATGTCATTTCTAGGCAATTGATTTTGTGACTGTCCAGGGCCGCCAGCGCCAGGCAGCTTCTATGCCAGATTAAAGATGGAATTTAAGCACGAGCCAAATGACCGTCCAGGCAATTTAAACATGAGAGGGGAGATCTCGCTCATACGCGGACTGACACGTCAGCCTTCTCATTTACATCTCATGTATAGATAAAAGCACAGAAAACCACACACCCACACATATGCACACACAAAAAAGTTTATTTCACTATTTTTTAAAACCACTTATTTATTTATTTTTATATTTAATTTGATTATTTAAAAATATTTTTCATGTAATTTTATTTTAATATATTTTGGTAATTTCATATTTTAGTCATTTAATTTATTCACTCATTAGACTGCATAGAATTAATATAAATAATTCTGTTTAATGAAATGCAAAGTTGGGCCTCACGGTGGCGCAGTGGGTAGCATGATCGTCTCACAGCAAGAAGGTCGCTGGTTCGAGCCTCGGCTGGGTCAGTTGGCATTTCTGTGTGGAGTTTGCATGTTCTCCCTGTGTTGGTGTGGGTTTCGGTGCACCGGTTTCCCCCACAGTCCAAAGACATGCAGTATAGGTGAATTGGGTAGGCTAAATTGTCCGTAGATTGTCCGTAGTGTATGTGTGTGAATGGGTGTGTGTGGATGTTTCCCAGTGATGGGTTGCCGCTGGAAGGGCATCCGCTGTGTAAAACATATGCTGGATAAGTTGGCGGTTCATAAGTTGGTGGACACCAGATTATTAAAGGGTCTAAGCCAAAATAAAAATGAATGAATGAATGAATGAAATGCAAAGTTAACATGTAAAAATAGCAGTGCTTCTCCAAATATCACACTTCTGGACTAAAAGCATTCATTCATTCATTCATTTTCTTTTCGGCTTAGTCCCTTTATTAATCTGGGGTCGCCACAGCGGAATGAACCACCAACTTATCCAGTATATGTTTTACGCAGCGGATGCCCTTCCAGCCGCAACCCATCACTGGGAAACATCCATACACATTCATCCACACACATACACTACAGACAATTTAGCTTACCCAATTCACCTATACTGCATGTCTTTGGACTTGTGGGGGAAACCGGAGCACCCGGAGGAAACCCACGCGAACACGGGGAGAACATGCAAACTTCACACAGAAATGCCAACTGACCCAGCAGAGGCTGCGATTAGCGACCTTCTTGCTGTGAGGCGATTGTGCTACCCACTGCACCACCGCGTGGTGCCGGACTAAAAGCACTACTTGATTGCGTTATGATTCCGGAAAACAAAAAGTCACGCCATGTTGATTTTGCACTCCTGATAGAAATTTAGAAAAGAAAAGTTAAAAAAAAAAAAAAAAAGTTACTGTTAAAGAGCCAAGATTTTTAATGGAATAATTGCACATTTGTTCTTTTTAATTTTAAGATAAATGAAATGGAATTAGTCAAAAATGAATGAATGAAAATAAAGATAAAACATAGTGTACACCGCAAGAATCAGGGGCCATGCTTTGCATCATGTTATATTTCACTGATTATGTAATTCTGCAGCCCCCTTGAAGTTCGCCGAGTCCCCCTATTGGGTCCCGGGCCCCTGACTGATAACCAGTGGCCTAATTGAAATCAGTATTTAAAAAACAGCTACCTTTTTCACTACACCCCTGACATATGAGAACTATATGTACTGTATATATATTTACAAATAAATGAAAAGTGGTATCATACTACTAGTGTTTCAGATGACTGCTTCAAAAAAAGTGAGAAAGAAAAAAAGGAAACAGTGAGGAAAGCTTTGATGCTCTCAGTTCTGTTAGACAAAAAAAACCTCTATTGTTTGGCAACAAAAATGTTAAAGTGCTTTTGCTTCTCAAGTCATTATTAATGAATAGGCTAGAAAAATCTAACTACAGCGTAGACATGCTCACCCTGGGGTTTTAGCTGCTAGAGCAATGCCACTCTCACTAAACTACACACAATTACATAGACAGCGTCTCATAGTATAGAGAAAAACAAGGCTTGTGGCTACATTGCAGAAGATCTTTTTTTGATGTAGAACATTTCTCAGGTCATGATAAATCAATATGCATACAATAAAACAAAGCATGAATCAAACACAAAATATGTTTCACATCATGAAACAACATACCTGTACATTTCCATGCCTAAGTTCATATACTGCGGCTTTGATCTTATACAACAGAGAGAATGAATGTATATGCAGCGATATGCTGTAAGGGGATAACAATAAATGTTGGAGATGTCCAACATGAGAACAGGTGATCTTTATTATCAAGATGGCGACTTTTTGTTTATTCAACAAGTTCAAATTAGAGACCAATCTAAAACATATTAATATTTGAAAGCAGTGCATGACAGGTCTTCATCGCCCTCTCATATGCAGAATTATTAAAGTGTTCTGCAGAGTCGGTTCTGTCTACGTGTTCCTGCTCTCCCCCACTGTTGTTTGTTTGTTAATCATTATTTCATTTCACAATCACAGGGTTTCTTATCATTAATTCCCATTTGTGAAAATGAAGAGAATCAAAGTCATAACAACAAAGGCTTCTTTTTTTTTTTTCAGCGTGGGTCATGTTTTGTTTACAAATGCTAGTTTGATTAATTACATTTTGATTTGATCTCACTTTTATTTTTGGATCAAGTCTTGTTTTGTTCTAATAACTCTTTATATGCACAGCTTCATATATATCGGCCTTGACAAAGTGTTATGAACAAACAAAATAAAGTAATCTCACTTTTCAAGGGCTTTAATAAATATCAATCAAAAAATCTAACAGACTAAATGAGTTGATGAATAATTCAAAAGTATAGGCCTACATATGTGCACACAAATGTATAAAGAAAGCACAAATGAAATGTTTATCGGTCCTCGGGGAAAGACCAGGTTTCTTTCTATTTTTGTTCATGTGAGCTGTTACTGTATCTTCTGACTGGTATCTTAAAATTGGTATAACAGGTTTACTATTTGTTATTCAAGCAAATCTTTGTATGGAACTTCTGCTTGAACAAACCTAAATGTTCGTGGACATTGTCAGCGTGGGCAGTCATTGTTAGGAGCAAAATTGCTTTCAATTTGTCTTCGACCTGTCAAACAGAATTGCCTTGAGGGCTGAGGTGAAGAATTTATTTCAGTACAGTAGGTGTAGTAACATAATTTGGCTTATTTGTGTCTTTTATGCTCAATGCATGTACATGTCTGGTATCCTCAGATTCATAGTGTTCCTGGGGCCTAAACTGCTCATTCTCATAGCCCATAATAGGAGGTTCGAACAGGGCAGAAGTGTGAATATCCTCTGTGACACAGGCATTAAAAATGAAGTGTCGAGCAACAGACTTCTGTGGACTCAAAAGTGGATTTATTCACAGGGTATTATGGAAAATATTCCACATTCACTGTACGTTCAAAACTGGCAAAGGTTTTCTTGGATAAGAAAAAATAAAGATCAAATGGAAAGCTAGGTGTGTTGCATAATTAAATAAATTACTTTACTTGAAGTGTTCATAAGGCTGACATGATATCTTTATAATCATAATATGACACGTCATGTACATGCAGGAATTTTTATGCCAGCTTATTAGCTCAGTTATATCATTTTAAATGTAACAGTGACAATAATTGAGATGTCTTTATGACATAATTGACACTTGTCTTTTTGTCTCCGGGTGTTCCGGTTTCCCCCACAGTCCAAAGACACAAGTTATAGGTGAATTGAATAAGCTAAATTGTCCATATTGTATATGTTGGTGTGGGTGCAAGAGTGTATGAGTGTTTCGCAGTGATGGGTTGTGGCTGGAAGGGCATCCGCTGCATAAAACATATGCTGGATAAGTTGGCGGTTCATTTCGCTGTGGCAACCCCTGATTAATAAAGGGACTAAGCCGAAAAGAAAATGAATGAACGAATATAATATAATATAATATAATATAATATAGTGGGGCCTCACAGTGGCGCAGTGGGTAGCACGTTCGCCTCACAGCAAGAAGGTCGCTGATCGCTGGTTCGAGCCTCGGCTGGGTCAGTTGGCCTTTCTGTGTGGAGTTTGCATGTTCTCCCTGTGTTGGCGTGGGTTTCCTCCGGGTGCTCCGGTTTCCCCCACAAGTCCAAAGACATGCGGTATAGGTGAATTGGGTAAGCTAAATTGTCCTTAGTGTATGAGTGTGTATGGATGTTTCCCAGAGATGGGTTGCAGCTGGAAGGGCATCCGCTGTGTAAAACATATGCTGGATAAGTTGGCGGTTCGTTCCGCTGTGGCGACCCCAGATTAATAAAGGGACTAAGCCGAAATGAAAATGAATGAATGAATGAATAATATAATATAATAGCACGGTTCTTTATCTTTTTTATATATAAACATAAATATGCATTTTCTCAAACACATGGACACAAGAGTGTATTTACATATACACATAATAAACATATACACAATTCATTAATTCATTTTCTTTTCGGCTTAGTCCCTTTATTAATCTGGGGTCGCCACAGCGGAATGAACCACCAACTTATCCAACATATGTTTTACGCAGCGGATGCCCTTCCAGCTGCAACCCATCACTGGGAAACACCCATACACTCTCATTGACACACATACACTACGGACAATTTTAGGTTACCCAATTCACCTATAGCACATATCTTTGGACTTGTGGGGGAAACCGGAGCACCCACGCGAACACGGGGAGAACATGGAAACTCCTCACAGAAATGCCAACTGACCCAGCCGAGGCTCGAACCAGCGACCTTCTTGCTGTGAGGTGACAGCGCTACACACTGCGCCACCGAGCCACCCCACATATACACAATACACACTGTTATTGGTTGCATTATGTTGTAAATTGTAAATACATTTTAATAACACATTTTCTTTTGAACAAGATTAATTGCCATTAATAATTGCACCAAATATAAAATAATGTAATATAATTAGGGCTGTCAAGCTATTAAAATGTGTAATCTAATAAATTACACAATGTGTCAAGTAATTCATCTAATTAATCATAATTTAATCACACAGGAAATTCAAATCCATCATTGCTGCTGAAATGTAAAAAGCATAGAAAAACGTACATTTCCAACTGTTATTCTTAAATAATTGAATACATAAAATGTCATATTACATATCCCAACACATCAACAATTACTGACATTATCAATTTAACTATAGAAAAATAGACCTATAACAAGCAAACGTATATGTGATTAAACATTAATAATACCACCAATGTACAGATCTAAAAATAAACTGCATCATAGTATGCCGGTAATGTTGCCCTTTCCAGCATAGGTTCCAATAACATATTTGACAAGGGCCAAAACAACTGATGTGTTCTCCCGTCATCCAAGCTAAATACAGCCCTCTGTTACAGGGACATTGATGAGGTTTAATCTCCATCTGAGGAGTTAAATTTAGCTGATGTGCACCAGAAATGAAAACTTCTTTAGCTCCTCTCATGTGCCTGCATGCTGCATGTTTGTTTGAAAAAGTGGGTTTTATTGTGTTCGCCTGTCTGCGCGAGGGAATTAAAGCCAATGTGAGAGAAGAATACATAATATATTGGAGCTCAGGATGGTTCCAGATTTGCTCTGTTCATTTTAAAGGGAGTATTGCACAGATCCGGTGCCCTGAAAGGGTTTTAGCAAATACACTGTTTGCTCACCATCAGTATTGTGTTTAATAACACAGTTGCATATTAAGTAATCTTTTGATCTTGCTTTCATTAAGACTCCCCGTGTGTGTGTTTTCCTATGTTCAAACTTTCAATTCACTATTTGCTGAACACATGGGAAAATGAAAAAAGACATGGCGAGGATTTTAAGATTAGGAATAATAACAGGCTATTACAGCCTTTTTAATTGGTCGTGTTACTGGTGAGAAATGCAACTTTGTTCACTAAACTTGTCATGCTCTCTCTGGGTGTTATGGGAGCTTGTTCAGAGATTTATATGAGCTGTATTTCAGCAGATGTCATGTCGGGTACTGTTGGCTCTGCCACAGGGAGTCGTAACTCATTGAGAGACTGCCGGTACCCTGTTATCAGTCCGCTACATGACCTCACACCAAACATGGCGATACTCGAGTGTATGAAAGCACACGTTCTGTCAACATGAGCAATGGAAGCAACAAAAGCAAATTACACAGCAATGGTCGGCCATACCAATTTTATGTGTCTGTCTGACTGAATTCAGTGACATGGTCTCAAATTACCCGTTTCAATAGCAACACTGTAAAGGCCACAGCAGGGGATGCAATCACCTTAATTCACATTATCAAGAGACTTTGACATAAGAAGGCAGGCCAGGAAAAGTTTTGTCAGGTACTTTTAAAGAGGGTGGAGATTTTTTTAAGACACTGAGCTACTTTGGGTGTTAAAATATATTTCTAAAGCTTGTTCAGCTGTAGAGTGTAACATCTTGTTTATAAATCCAAAGAAAAAAAAAAAGGAGGTCAAATATTATCCGTAATAACCAATCCGCCCATATTCCTGACAGACATCTTGTTTTCGCAGGCTAAAGTGTACCAATCTAAAATTATGCTAAACAAAATTCAAACTGACTTGTCATGAATATTCACAGTGTAGCTCTTTTTTATTATGCATGCCCGACGTTGTAACCCATGAATAGCAAAGCAGCACATTGCAACGTGCAACCCGGCAATAATAGGACAATATTTAGGTCATAAACAATTAACTTTGTTCTCCTTGGTTCACAAAGCACATTAGGATCCACCCCTCATTCCTCAACAAAAGGCTAAAAAAAATTTCACCTGCACATCCCATTCCCATTTATTCCATGCAACGTTCCTCTAATTATGTTTGCTCATTTATAGGGCTTAATTATAGTGGGAGCCTTTAATTACAGGGGCAGGAAAAAGGTGGGTGAGTTTGCTGAGAGGGATCCATTTTAGTCTAATACCCACAGTATCATGTCCTGGTCTCAAAGCCAGAACGTAGTGTGTCTGAAATGGTGAGAGCCTGCTGAGAGAGAGAGACAGTTGTGGCGCTGCATAGGCAAAGCATGGAAGAGATTTGTCTCCCTTACTACAGAGTAGTAATGTTCAACTGAATAGTCTACAAAAGTTGTTGAGGTCACAAGTGCCATTGCTTGATGACATTTTGTGGGCAAAATCCAGAAATTTCCAGAAGAATCTTTTTATAAGGCGGCAGATTTTCCCTTGTGTTTATGAATGAATGAATGAATGAATGAATGAATGAATGAATGAATGAATGAATGAATGAATGAATGAATGAATCAATCAATGAATCAATCAATCAATCAATCAATCAATCAATCAATCAATCAATCAATCAAACAAATAAACAATCAATGTATCAATCAATCAATTAATGAATCAATGAATCAATCAAGATTTAACACCTTACATCCAAATTTGCCCAAAAGTGCTTTAAAACATAAAAAACTAATTACAAATTCAAACATTGCAAATAAATATTCCATAATCTATACAAAAATGTCAATAAAACATTAAAATGGAGAAAGGTGCTACTACAGTATGTATCAAAAGCCAATCTGAAAAAGTGGGTCTTAAGTTTTGCTTTAAACAGTGGCAGGTCAGTGATTGTACATATTGTAACTCAAAGGGACCAGCTTGAAAAAAAGTGAATAGATTACCGGGGAGTGCTTGTTTTCTGGGTACAGTCATAATCTGTATTGTATTGTCCCAGACTGCAACTGTTTTGATAAAAAAAATTACATAAATAACATGTTTTCCCTATTTCTTTTTTAAATTAGAGATAAACATAAGTTATATTTCATTGCTATTTTGACCACTGAAGTAAAAAATGTCCCCGTTTTGGATTTTAGAAATCTGATCACCATACATTGAACCGGAAAAGGAAAGATCTTGGTTATTTTAAGTGCAGGTAAGGTGGGTGAGTTTGCTGGGAGGCATCATTGCTAGTCTAATGCCCACAGTATCATGTCCCGGTCTCAAAGCCGGGACGTAGTCTGACTGAGAGCGGTCAAAGCCTGCTGAGAAGGAGGGAAAGGTATAGCATGGGAGAGATTTTTCTCCCTCAGTCCAGCAGAGAGGAGAGTGGCGTTTGCTCGAGCGTGATAACCACAGAAATGAGATTCTTTGACTGGAATTGCTTTTAAATCGTCACATAGCCGCCGTACGCTCTTCGGTGCATTGGAATTCTCCTTGTGGCTGGAGACTGCCAGCTTCGGCCGGATAATACTCCTCTGCCGGCTCCTCTGAGATCAGCCGCAACAAAGACAGTCATTCAACACTGAATGTTTTTGCTGGCGACTCCAACCTGGTCGAGTCCAATGCGATTCATTGGCACGCGTGCTTCCCCATTGTTGCGTGCGCGTGTGCGCGGTGATGAGCATGTGCCGCAGTGCAGGCCTTTATGCACAGAATAAGGGTAATGTGTACACAAAGAGCGATACCACAGGGACGCTCTGCTGGCACAGATGCACTGCAGTTCACCATAGAGAGAGGGATATTTGCTAGCAGTAGAGCTCGCCAGGAAACATAATAATGTGTACGCACAACACTCCCGGGGAAGACCATTGAGAATGCCTTCCGCTTTTTGATGGACTCTTTGGTTGAATATCAATTTCATAGAGGCTGGTGCAACGTCGTGAAAGATACAAATGAAGGTCAATGAAGGATGCAGACAATTTTTAACCCTAATCGGACTAATTTCAGCCTCAAATTAACAGTATTAGGGTGTGTTTTGGGGACTCTTTTTCCATAAAAGAAAAGTAATAATATAAAATTTTAAAAATATATTACTTTCCAATAGAATCTTGACCATGATTTTGGTTTTGAGTTTGGGTGATTTAAAGTGCCTAATCTAATAGTTGGTGGCTCTGCCTATTATCATGTCGTTCTCTTTCAAATGAATGCAAATGAATGCAAATAAAACTTTATTTCAGATTCAACAAGATCCAGAGTAATTGGTTTTAATCACACATCGAAAACACACTACTCAAAGTACCATTCTTATCTCATCTGCATTCTAAAGATTAAATCAAGATATCTGAATGTTATTAATAACTTAGCTTAAATCATATTCCTTTCCACCTATTCCATAACCATAATTTTTACAATGCATAATTAAATAAGTCGTTTTTTTTTAAGTTTTAACAGCAAGTTCCATACAAGAGAAATACACACATCACACAATTGATGCGTTTTGATACCCTCCTTTCATAATCAGTTTCATTCTGATTGCTCTTGAAATTTTTTGGATTTGACCCTCAAAATTTTACCAAGCAATCGTAGAAGTGGGTCAAAGGGTTAACAACATCCTTTGGATTTTATAAAAGGCACAGAAGAAAAATCTAAGTTTGAGTGCTAAGCTTCTACTACTACTGTACACTGAAATACCAATTCAGGGGTCCTCCTAGGACTCTTATAGCCTTTAATACGCCGCCATCAGTCCTCGTGCACTTGCTCACCCATGTGAAAGGCGTCTGTAGAGATGTCCCCAAACTGCATCTTTGTTGGCATGTTAACTTAAAGTCTGGGCGTCTTTGATCACAGGGATGGGATCTCAGAGGGGAGTGTGATTAAAAATGACATTTTCAATGCCCAAGGACCCAAGAAGCTGGGGGATTTTCCACACAGTGTGGAGTCGTAAGCTCATATACAAAATACACCAGCGATTCCAGCAAAAAGCCCTAACTGGGGAATAGGATATAGCACGGCAGAAAGCGCTCAACCTCCCTCCAGCCCTTTTTTGCTAATAGTTGTGAGCTTCACACTGGATGACTTTCAAAGCGACTTGTTCCACCCTTTCACATTAATGCTAGTTGGAATGCAAATGTTCAGGTTCTATTCAGAGCCTCTAGTTTTATGGGTGCCACGTCGGAGATGACAGGCCCGGAATATTGACAGCCGTGGTTAGCTCAATCCAGCCTAAAGTTTGGGATTAGACTTCATTGTGCCAGAAATAGGAAGGCCACAGTAGTGACTGTAATCCATAGTGAATGACTTATCTTGGTGCGCTTGCTTTTTTTACCCTTCATGGATTACAGAATTGGTCCACTTCAAACCATTCCCCCCTTCAGAGGACATACTGACAAGAAAGATTCAAAACATAGGAATCAAACATGATGTTCGTATGTCTTTGATTAAAGGACTGTCAGTTTTATTAAGACTGTGCCTTAAGAAGTATGTCATGGTGATTAGACCCACATAAATATAAGCTTTCTCATAATAGACGCACAATACTTAATATTCTGCTTAAAAAAGTAGGTTAGAGAAAGGTCATACTTTTTCTTTGTCCTGTGTTGAATGTAATGAAGAAGTTCCTGCTGACCTTCTGACTTCTGACAGAAAAGAGAGGGCATGGAGAGGATAGGTCAATGTGTAAATAAACATGCTTTTATTGATCATGCTTTGCTTTTCAAATCTCAAGAAGATATTTCATATTGATAGATATATGGTGTTTTTAGAGATGGAGGCAGTTTAAACTGCACCTACAACTGGTTATAAGTTGCAAACTATTGATAATTTAATAGTAGGATGCAATTTGCCCAGAATCGATCCGCACTATACGCACTGTAAGCAAGCTGCATTTTTACCACTTAAATAACAATAAATTAACAATAAATTAATTAAATGATAATTGAAAAACGAATCATTAAACAAAATCTGAGCGTTTTGACTGAAAACTCAGGCACACAAAAAGTGAAAACTCTACGTCTCAGCTAAAGTGACTAGACAGAAAGCAGCCAGGTGGAGCAGAAAGTAAAAGGGCATGTAAAAGAAAGCAATTCAAAAAGAACCAGCATAAAAATGTTGCAAAATTTCTAATATGTTCCAGGATTCAAGTCCAGGTCATTTTTTTAATCTGTAAATACAGTTTGTGTGTGTGTGTGTGTGTGTGTGTGTGTGTGTGTGTGTGTGTGTGTTTTGTTTAGATTTTTTTTACTGCTAGCAAATATTAGTGATATAGCACCCACTCGCATTACTTTAAATACATTCATAGTATTTAAAGTATTTTAGTAGGCGTGTATTAACATTCCTTTATTGGAGGGCAACAGGGAGACTAGCTAAGCCAGTAGTGTAAACATGAAAAAATATGGAATGTGCCATTTTAGTATGACATAATAAGACAGACAGAATAAAAACAGAGGGAAATGGTAGGTTGACATACTGTGAAGAGTCACTCTTTATACAGTTCCATTTGTCTGGCATTTGCTATACCCTGAAATAAGCCAGAATTTCCCGTCTTAAATCCGTGTCCCATTCGGCCCTTGTCCATAATGGTGTTCTTTGAATGGCTTTTGTAGATGTGATTGGAAAAGGAGCAAAACATGTACACTTTGTGATTTGGGTACAGTATAAGCTTAAATGGACCAATACTTCTGTCTACCTTTAAGGCACAGCTAAAAACATACATTTTCAATCTGTATTTTGCAAAATGTTACCTCAATGGCTTGTTTTGTCCGCTATGTTAAGTGTCCTTGAGCAATGGAAAAGAGTTATATAAATAAAACTACTTCTTCTTTAATACACACTAAATTCTTTTTACCTTAAACACAGTTGTGTATGTCTGAAATTAGTATAAACAGCTAGCAAAAGTATTCAAATGTTACTTTTAAATTACAAGCATGTCAAATATTAAATATGTGCATTCAGTCTTTAAATGGCACTCTGTCATTATGTTAATAAACAACAAACAAAGAGAATCACAAGAAAATGTGATAATTATTTACAGCTTTTCCCTGAACAATTACAGTAACTGTAATAAGAATCGATATATATTATAAAAGTAATGAGATCAGATTACTTGATAGTTTCTGTGTATGGGGCTCTTCAAATAATAGGTTAAATTGTTTATTTAATTTCTTTATTGTATAACTGACTGTATCAACTCACTGTTGTTTTTTTGATTGTGAAACGGCACTTTAAAAAAGTTCAGGGGGATTATGGGATTTTTATTGAGGATCTGCTAGGGGAACCATTCACAAAGATTTGCTTAGAGCCCCTGGAATTTTATGATCGGCTTTGAATTTACCACACAGTTTTGGAATGACATGAGGTTGAGTACAATTCAGAATAAAACTTTTCATTTTAAACTGATTATATTTGCATTAAAACAACGCAATAGCAATGCTACAAACATGTTTACACTTGTTTTAATTTTACAAGCATGTCAGCAACAATGCATATGAATTGTGCAATATATGTGCATGTTAAATGGCAATAATAACAATAAGTTCTTTCAAAATAATAAAAGTTATTTCACATAGCATGTCAACTGGATTGATTTCAACATCTTAGAGCAACTGCTCATACTATTTATTGGTAATGATCAGAATATCTGTGAACATGTACACATAATCACTATGACAATATCAACAGTGATGTAGTATCTACACTATAGTTTCTTATATTGGAAAAGAAAAACAGCTATGCTTTTTAAAAACAGCTACTGACAAGCTTAGGGTTGCCAACCATCCCACATAATACAGAAATGTTCCATACAGAAATGTGTTCTTTGTTATCAATTTGGAGCACAGTTTGTCTTGTATTTTACTATGGTATGAAACAGCTGAATGGCATTTTCATATGAACCAGTTTTTCATGATATATTCAATGTTAAATTACAAACTGTAAAAGATGTATGTAACAGGGACGCACTTCATGCAAAAGATTTATTTTTCTGTGTGGAGTCTGCATGTTCTTCATGTGGGTTTCCTCCGGGTGCTCCGGTTTCCCCCACAGTCCACAGACATGTGGTATAGGTCAATCGGGTAAACTAAATTGGCCACAGTGAATGAATGTGTGTGTGTATGAGAGAGTGTATGGGTGTTTCTCAGCTCTAAGTTGTGGCTGGAAGGGCAATTACAAAGAGTAATTGGGGGTTCATTCCACTGTGGTGACTCCTGATAAATTAGAGACTAAGCCGAATTATAGTGAGTGAGTTTCTACTGTAAGGTTGTTCAGTTTGTGATAGCGCATA
>CAIGQW010053631.1:3434258-3444559 GCA_903798125.1 Danio choprae
ATTATTATTATTATTATTATTATTATTATTATTATTATTATTATATTTAAAAATTGGGTTGGGTTGTTGTAACTCAACGTTGGGTTGTTAGTAGTAGTAGTAGTAGTAGTTGTTGTAGTATTAATATTATTTTCAATTAAATTTCAATTACACTTTTTAACCATTGTGTTTGTGTATATTTGATCCAACATTGGGTTACAACAACCCAGTTATTATTAATTAAAAATTTTAGCATTAATTCTTATTATTATTACTATTACTACTATTATTATTGTTATTATTGTTGTTGTTGTTGTTGTTATTATTGTTATTATTATTATCCTCATTTTCTGAATGCTGGTAACCAAAGCATTTTGGTTGTCAGAGATATTACAATATCATTTTATTTCCCCACAGAAGACAAATAGAAAAACTGAAATGATGTAAA
Source organism: Danio choprae (assembly GCA_903798125.1). Classification (NCBI taxonomy): domain Eukaryota; kingdom Metazoa; phylum Chordata; class Actinopteri; order Cypriniformes; family Danionidae; genus Danio; species Danio choprae. Next base: position 3,434,686 of record CAIGQW010053631.1, read on the forward strand.
AGAGAATAAATCATAACAGAGTTATTATTGTTTTTAGTTGAACAATTACTTTATGATCACAGACCCTCTTGGACTTCTATCTGTGTCAAATAAACAATTAGCGTAATTCAAGCACACAGAAGCACAGAAAGAGAGACACCCCGTGATATGGCTAAAAAGAGGTGTGAGGAAACACGTCAAAGAAACGCCGGTCATTAATCTCTGTCTGTCCGCTCTGGGGCCCTTTATGCATTTGTCAATTAAGAACACCTGTTATTCAGTCAAAAGACCAATTAGCTTGTTCATCAGTCAAGTTAAAAATAGGTTAAGAAATCCTGCTTTGCCACAGTTTAACCTTTGTGGCAAGGTGATTACACTCACAGATGTTTAAAGGAATATGTTATCTTAATCAGAATGAGACAACTCCTGTATGCCGCTGCTACTGTGTAGCGCACAAGTTAATAGTGTGCACAATTTTAAATCAAACAAAGAAAGTATATTGAGCAAACGACCTTCTTCATTTTCATACAGCTTGCCTATAATGATGCCCAACGATTGTCATGAACGTAATGAAAATTTTAGAATTTACTAGCAACCAAAATTCCTAAATCTACAGCAATTTTACAGTGAATAAACTGCACTTGGGCGCAGTGGGTAGTGCTGTCGCCTCACAGCACGAAGGTCGCTGGTTCGAGCCTCGGCTGGGTCAGTTGGCATTTCTGTGTGGAGTTGGCACGTTCTCCCCGTGTTCGAGCGGGTTTCCTCCGGTTGCTCCGGTTTCCCCCACAAGTTTAAAGACATGCGCTATAGGTGAATTGAATAAGCTAAACTGGCCATAGTGTATTTGTGTGAATAAGAGTGTATGGGTGTTTCCCAGTGATAGGGTTGCAGCTGGAAGGGCATCCGCTGCGTAAAACATATGCTGGATAAGTTGGCGGTTCATTCCGCTGTGGCTACCCCAGATTAATAAAGGGACTAAGCCAAAAAGAAAATGAATGAATGAATGAAACTGCACTTTGTAAAAATATTAAATTAAAAGTTATATTTAGGATTTACTAAACTGCAACTTATTCATTACAAATGTGTAATTATAATACATTTTAATAGATGACATACATTTTAATAGACTTGACTGAATATTTACTTTCATCATATCCCTGTCAGTAAATTTGGTTATAATGTTATAAAGTTATAATGTCAAGGCAAGAAGGAAAGTCTCATCTCCCAAGCAGATTTGTTATTTAGTGGACTGTGTAAGCGGGAAAAAACTGAACACTTTAATAGGGGTAAAAAAAAAACCCTGAGCTATTGACTTTAGACCAGCTTTTAGTTCATAAATGGCATAGTCTTTTTCAGTTGCCTCAAAATAGCAACGCACCAACAATGTGCCTTACCCATTGGTGCACAAACGCATTTGAAAACAACATGGTGCAGAATGTGAAAATGATACCTGCATAAAACACTTGTGTCACACTTGGCGCTACATTGCACCAGGTGTATGATAGGGCCAAAAAATGTGCAAGAACCGCTGACGTAAAGGATTATTTCAATCGAAAATTTCAATTCTGTTATTCATTACTTTAAATGTAACCATACAAAGTCTTTTTTACAGTTTTTTTGGGGGGGGGGCACACAAAAGTGTTCTTGGTGCTTCGCAAGATCACACTTAAACCACTGAAGTCACATGGAATGTTTTGACAATGTATTTGATTGCTTTGACGTTGGACCATTGCTGTCTATGGACAGTCAGAGAGCTCTTGGATTAAATCTAAAACATCTTTAATTTGTGTTTTAAAGATGAGCAAAGTTCTCAGGGGATTGGAATGACATGAGGGTGAGTAATTTATAAGAGAGCTGTCATTTCTAAGTGAATTAATCCTTTAATAAATGAATGATTTTGATTGTGACTGTAGAAATAGATTTGGTTAAAGAGGTGCACAGAAAGCATTTATAAATAGACTATTTAGAGTGAAATATGAAATAACATTTCAGTTTTCAGCACTTAGTATTCCAATCATAACCTCTGGCCAAAGTTTACTTCTTTTTAATAACGCCAGTTGTCATGCATGTGCGCGTGTGTAACACGATTAAATTTAAATAGATGAAGGATTAAACAAACCTCACAAGCCCAGCCTTACTTGATTAATGTGTATAAATGGTGAATGAAGCCAAGCTACAATCATTAAGTCCATTAGTCCAACTTCACAAAAGAAAAGAATATATACAGCACGACCAGAGCTGTGATTTCAGCCAGACCAAAACCATTTATATGACATTTTAAAAGGAATTATCGATTCAAACGGTTAAAGTGCATGTAGACACACTGAATGTCAGAAGATACATCACTTTACATTTCATTGCACGAAAAAATAAAAGAAACCACTGTCAGTGTGCAGCTTTGGAGACCAAAATGAGTACCGAACGTGCCGCATAGACTGAGATGAGGGTGTTTTACAGTTGGCCAGCAAATGTGTCATGGCTTGTGTGTGATACGTGTTTAGTGCGCTCTCCTAGGCTTAATGCCCTCAGTGCGCTTGATCCTTGGCAGACAGACATGAATATAAAGGCAAACAGCATGGGCATGTGTAGGTGAGACGTTTCGTACTTTCTTTTTCTATTCCAATTGCCTGCTGGGTAATGAAGTGCTGAGAGCGAGTGCGTTGAAGACTCAGTATGGGGGCTTTCTTCTCCTGTTTGGCAATACTTTCGGTGCTACATTATCCAAGTCCAGCATGCAGGAGTCTTACGGCGTTTACGTCTTCTAATCCTCATTATTTTTCCTGCATGAGCTTCAGTTCTACCTTTACTCTTTCTCTGTTTCTTCTCGCCTTTTTCTTCTCTGCAATAGAAAGAACTGCCGCCTTTTTATGTCTTAATCTTTGGCTATTGGCAAACTTATGGCTTGTTATCTTCGATTAATCTAACAAACAGAGTGTCGTGTGATCTCTGCTCAAATGATCTCATTAGCTCCCTTTCATTTCACTTGTGAAGGTTTGAGAGCGGGAGAAGAGGAGGCGGCAGAGGAGGAAGCGTCTATCAGAGAGGAAAGGAGAAGAGAGTCTGCGTGTGTCAGGACCAAAATCAGCAGACTGTTAAAGAGATGCCATGCATCTCATACTAAATACGACTTTGACAGTTATCTCGCTTTCTTTCCAATGCTACGAAGATTCTGCCATCTTGTCAGAAGCTTCCCACTCCACAGAGATTTCGCAATTCCTGTCTTTGAAGGTTTAGCACCTGCTCTTTTAGGTCTACGAGGGAAAAACAAGGATACAAGCAATTATTGTGCTGGGTTTTCTTGCAGGTCCAACAAAGGCATTTGGAAGAGTGTTACCTCTGACACGGCTCAACCCCATCTACCACATGCTGCACTAAAACAAGCTGCAGAAATGGGCCTGCTATGATGGGAAGATAAAACCTGTCAAGCTGAGGCTATGATTATAGCAATTTCACTGTCACAACTATCAACAGGAGAAAAACGTATGCTGCACTCACCTTCAAACACTGCTTAACGTGTACATACACTTCACAAGTTTCATCTTAGCAGGTGCTCTTTGTTATGACTGGACATTATTTGTGATACGTTCAAGCTAAGCTTTTGTGTGGAAATGTATAGCTCCCTCAAGTGTTATGGAGGAGGAAGTGACGCTGGCAAGATGTGCTGTTGTGTTCAAATACTGGGTTATTAAAAAATATATATATCTTATGATCAGCAGAGCAGAATTTGCTTAATCAAAACTACAGTGAAAACAGCAATATTGTAAAAAGATTTGTACAAATTAAGATGATGTTTCTTTTCTTTTTTTTAATATAGGTCTAAAATATAACGCATACTTGTGAAGGTTGCATAATTGAATAATCCTTCAGAAATCATTCTGATATGCTGATTTGAAGAAACAAATGAAGTCTATTAATATTTTATAAACTATTAGACTTGTGTGTGTATGTATATATATATATATATATATATATATATATATATATATATATATATATATATATATACTGTGTTTAGACATTTACTAACATTTGCTCAATTAATTGGATAGTTTTATTTTAGTGTGAGAATACAAAATAGTAACATTAGAATGACACTTGCATAATGATGGCCAGAAGTCATGTCGGATTAAATTGTATTTACTAATTGAGTGACCATGAACAGCACCATCAAGTCGTTAGTACCAATGAGATACTTGTTACTATTTTTTTTAGCTCTAAATTTCTAAACTGGAAAGCATCAATTAAAGATTTATGACTGAAGCTATTTGTCACTGATCATTATATGCTGTAACTGTGATTGTTTGCCATACAGTTTAGTTTGTATGCATTTTGGATATTGTTGAGGAAAAATTAAAGCCATAACGGTTGGCTCATTAAGCTGGATAAGCTTACACATTCCTTTCATGAATTGTACAACAGCTAAAAACACTTACGAGCACATCATGCTAAATGCAACTTTGATTTTTGAATTCACAATCAGAAACTTCTCAGGAGAACTTGAATGTACATATACCCGTGATTACTTCTCTACAGCTTGCATAACGCTCCCTTTCTCTATGCTTCCTTTCACACTATCAGCACCCTGCTCTCCATTTAACCCGGTGCTGAGTTACCACGGTTTTATACCTAAACGTTCGTCCTTTTCAACCTTTGTAATCGATTTCCCAGAGCGGCATTATGTCCCTTCCGTCTGGGTTTTTCATAATAAGGAGTCATTCTGAGAGAGCCAGAAGTGTTCTGAAAGTGCTCCAAAAATATTAATAAAAAATGTGAGCTACACAGAAATAAAGATGTGACACAAAGCTTGTCACATAACCATACCTCATATACTGGATGACAAGTTTTTGAACATTCCTCCGTCAGCATGTCCCGGTTATTGTTAGACAGTGATTTAAATGTTCCAGACAGACACGACTGGGAATTATGGGGATGTTCCAGGAGGATACCCTGAGGTGTCAGCCATCAGCCTCCTCCAGAGCCTCTCATATTTGCTTGCGCTCGCTCTGTAAAGCCATTGTGGTTTCCAGTGTAAATAATAGAGGCACTAGTCCTCAGAGTAGCAAACAACTTATCCCTTATTTATTGTCTCTCATCAAAAAGCATCTATGTAACCTACAAAAGAAACGCCACATCACATGGTCCTTTGTTTTTACAAACTTGGAAAGCAACCAAACATAAAAATGATCTGACAACATATTTTCTCCCGGTTTGAGCGCTTTCTGTCTCTTCTTTGACGTGTGTGAGGGTGAGATGGTGTTTTGTTTACTGAAATGCCTTTTGATTAAAGTCTCAGCTTGATGTTTGCAGTGAGGGATGGAGCCATGAGTCATAGTGAAATAGCTTTTCTCGTGTTGAGAATGACACGTTATGAAAGGACTTGAATAATGGAGGCGTGTGGATGTGTGTTATAGAAAATCTCACACAAGAAGGTGATTTGGCTCACTGATGTACTCTCAGAGATGCACAAATGAGCGTAGACTTGCACGGCCATCTTTGGAAAAAAATCTGGAAGTACTATTTGGCCGCACGCACTCGTATCTCCACTATAAACACGCTCGTAATGCACTTAGAGCCTTTTCAAATGATAATAGAGAGGTAGGCCAGCCACACACTGTGGATCTGGCCATTTTAAAAATGTATCATCCATCTATATCGCCGCGTGGCTATTTTACACAACCACTAGACGATAATTGCAGAAGCATCACGACGAACCCCTGAGCTTAATTGGCCACTTTTTGCTCTGAAAACAGACATTCTTTTCAAGAGCAATTTGGAGTACATCAACAACACCCACCACAAATCAACTAGCAGAAGAATATCTTACAGAAAGAGAACCAGCAAATGCGAGGGCCCACAGTTAACATCCCTTCGCAGTTAATTTTTAAGGACTCCTCTGAAAAGATCATCTGCTCTTGGTTGTGAGGACTGATATGGCTCGGTCTCCATTTTCTGCCTGACTGAGGCTCGCTCTGATGTTCCGCCTCAGGGCTCAGGCGCAGCAGGTAACCCTGCAGGGGCCACGTAGACGTTCTATACTGCCACTGTGGTTATTGAAAGCTGCTTGGACTATCCGTGGATCTGTGGAAAAAGCAGCACAGCGAGAGTGATTCCAAAAAGAAGAACAAGAACATAAACAGTGGCACTACCTGGGGAAAGAACGACAGCTGATAGCGCTCAGGGATTTTGAGTTTGGCACAAAAGGATTGTGAAGACTAATTTAAGAAGGGCTCAAAACGTGACCTGCAGGGACAGGTCTGTGGAGAGTTAATGTCATTTTGTGAAAAATATTCCATTATCGCAATTCACATCCCTCCTTTGCAGGCTGGCCATGGCTCAAATATTTTATTTATTTCAAATAGGTTTCTGACAAAAATGTATTGGCCTGCCACAAAAAGTAATAAACAAATAAAGTGACATGCTAATTTTTTTTTTTTTTACAAACAACCTTAACCTTGAATTCTGATAAATGAGGTTATGACACCAAAATTGTATGTAATTGAAATACTAGTTTTAACACCATTGGGTAAATTGTACCCGTCAATGTTTTTCAAATTTAAATAACAGAACTTTAATAAATCGTTCAAGCCTCCTAATCATTGACTTTTACTAAATTTGACTCATTTACAATTCCCTCACTCACTATCCTTCGGCTTAGTCCCAGATTCATCAGGGGTCACCACAGCGGAATGAACCCTCAATTACTCTGCCATATGTTTTATGCAGCGGATGCCCAAACTTTACTGGTGTTGTTCTCTTATTTAAACTATAAATGATTAAACTAAACAAATTAAGAATTTCTTGGGCGAAGCTGTGCGCTTGAATTTTTGTCTCATATATACAGAATTGTTCACATTTTTGCAGATCCATTAAAAAAGAAAAACTGAAAATATCACATGGTCCTAAGTATTTAGACCCTTTGCTTTGTATTCACTAAAAGCACCATTTTGAACTAATACTTTAATGATCTAATGAGTCATATTGTGGAAGATCCAACAAGTTTTTCACACCTAGATTTGGGGATCCTCTGCCATTCCACCTTGCACATCCTCTCCAGTTCTGTCAGGTTCCATGGTAAATGTTGGTGGACAGCCATTTTTATGTCTCTCCAGAGATGCTCAATAGGTTTTAAGTCAGGGCTCTGGCTGGGCCATTCAAGAACAGTCACAGAGTTTTTGTGAAGCCACTCCTTCGTTATTTTAGCTGTGTGTTTAGGGTCATGTTGGAAGGTAAACCTTCGTCCCAGTCTGAGGTTCTGAGCACTTAGGAGAAGGTTTTCGTCCAGGATATCCCTGTACTTGGCCACATTCATCATTCCCTCTATTGCAACCAGTCGCCCAGTCCCTGCATCTGAAAAACACCCACACAGCATGATGCTGCCACCACCATGCTTCACTGTTGGGACTGTATTAGACAGGTGATGAGCAGTGCCTGGTTTTCTCCACACATGCCGCTTACAATTAAGGCCAAAAAGTTCTATCTTGGTCTCATCAGACCAGAGAATCTTGTTTCTCACCATCATAGAGTCCTTCAGGTGTTTTTTCAGGAGCAAACTCCATGCAGGCTTTCATGTGTCGGGCCACACTGCCATAAAGCTGTAAGGTTTTCCTAAGTCCAATCAGTATAATCAAACACAGCTGGACTCAAATGAATGTGTAGAACCATTGCAAGGATGATCAGAAGAAATGGACAGCACCCGAGTAAAATATATGAGTGTCACAGCAAAGGGTCTGAATAATTAGGACCATGTGATATTTCAGTTTCTCTTTTATAATAAATCTGCAACAATGTCAACAATTCTGTGTTTTCTGTCAATATGGGATGCTGTGTGTACATTAATGAGGAAAAAATGAGTCTCAAACTGAAGAGGACAAAAATATAGTTAATCCCTAAAAATAATAATTTGCTGACTCTAGACACTTCTTTGTTTACACAGTGGCATAACACAGTGAAATAATATATTGATTAGCCATTTCTAAACAGAATTTGTGTGTGGGTAAAATTTACCCAAACCGGTATTATTTCAGTATACATCGACCTCTGGCAGTTTTAGTGGCAATAACTATTAATAACCAATAATACTAATAACTATTTTACATATTGGCAGAAAAGTGGCTAATTCCCAAATTCATATTCAATTCAATTACATTTGTATGAAAAAGCATATGGAAAAGTTATGAATTGCTATGAGATTGTGTTACTTACTTTAAATGTTTCCATAACAAGTACATTTTTAAATGACACTTTAAAATGCTGTCTGCCAGCACACGTCACTTCAGAATTCCCAGACAGTGCAAATGCAACCAGAAAAAAAAAAAAGCTTAGCTCCCAGGGGACCAGCCTAGTGGCTAATTCTCATACCTGGTGGGAATGGCCATGCTTTCATGACACAACCCAGGACACTTTTGATGAAGACTTTCCTCTATCATCCTTATCCTATCACTGAATACTACCCGTGTAATTTTACAAACGTTTAACAGCTTCCAATTCTCAACTCTGCTGTAACACAAGAGCCTGGGTCTGACCGGCCTGGATTACAATAACAGTATAATATTTTAAAATGGCCCGTTCTTTGTGGACAGTCCTGGTGCTTGAGCAGAACAAAAGGAAACAGTTGTAAAACACAATGCAGCCGAGAGACACTTCGCTAACTGCAGGTTAGCCTCATTTTCTAGACACTCTAAACTCCATTATGCTAACAATGGGCTCTATGCTAATGCACTGTCTGTGTCATTTTATTGATGGCTAAAGAGTTAAGCAACAAGGGAGCCATTTTTATCAGCGCCTCCGGCTGCAGACTCTGCGAGCATGTGCAGAGGTTCAGAGATTGACATATCGAGGAGGGGGAGAAAGGGTGGGGGGAGGGGTGCTGGAGTGGCGAATGACAAAGGACTGGATTTGATTGGCAATTATATCTGAGCGCTGGCACAATGAGGCAGTGGACGTTCCATCTCTCCATTCTCTTTTAATCACATTGTGCACTCTCCTGACAATGAATTAATGTAGCGCTTTTCTCTCGCCACTCCTCTTTTATCTCCACTTTTCTCCATTTCCCTTTTTTTTCCACAGGTGGCTTTAATAAAGGCTGCTAATAAAATTTAAAGCCTGGATCCCGAATTTGAAATAAGGGTCTGCTGGTGGAATGAAAGGTGGGGACTGTATGCAGAAAGTTGGCAGAGATCAGCTCTGTCACTGAGAGAGGAGAGAGCAAGGATGTGATAAGCGCATGCTATCAGATGTCAGCAGGGGTCCTGAGGTAGACTTCTGAGCACACTGTTTATTAGCTGCCCTTCCTTTTCTTTGTGCTTGAGACCGATCGTCATCAAAAGCACCAGATGAATCCATGAATCACAGACGTAAGCACTGAAAAGAAAACAATTTCATGTGAGAGTCTGAACATCTGAGAGACTCAGTAGTCATTCTAAAGCAGAACGCCGATAAGATTTCATCAAACAGAAATATGATGTTTACCGGAGTATGCCAGCAACTTTCACGACATTGTGAAAAGATTCTGTGACTTTCTTTGTAGAAAGAAACTCATAGGACATAACACATTCAAGGAGTTTTGTAATAAGCAGTAGTCTAATATGAGACTCCCTATCAATGGCCTGCAAACAGTCCAAACATGTGTGAGGTTTGCTTATTGCAGTTTTTGTGCACATGCATTTAGACTGCTCATGAAGATACATGTCAAAGATTATTCAAATATGTTTAGAAGAAGATGTCTGAATGCTGGTTATTAACAGGGACAGGGGCTTATAGGGGCTTCTACATCAGATGTTATGAACTCAGTTACACTGTAGAATATTTGTCTTGTTTCTAGTACAAATATGTCAAAATTCTTAAATCAAGTAGCATATTCTAGACAAGCAAGCTTTTTTAGACAAGTATAACATAC
>CAIGQW010053631.1:3461802-3496278 GCA_903798125.1 Danio choprae
GAAAGAAAGAAAGAAAGAAGCTGAATATTGGCATACAGCCTCTGACAAGAACCCACACTGAACAAAACCCACAGGCTTGAGAGAGTAACACGTTTAGCCTTGAAGCTCCTAATGGAACACACAGCAGCCAGAGTGAACATCTGGCCCTCATCAGGAGCCATCGACAGGGAGCCACACGCTCAGCCTGCAGATGGTGGAGAGCTTCACACACAATGAGAGCTACCTCACATCCACTCCATCTTTCTCCTCCTTTCAGCTTTACACACACACAGACAGCACGCTAACAAAGACCCATTATAACCTATGAGCATCTGCATTTACTGAATCCAAAAATGAAGAGCCTGACACAGTCATACATCAATAAAAGCTCATATACGCCAGATGACAGTTGGAATGGAAATCCGCCTCAGCTGAGAAAAAGAACGCTCTGTTTCCAGGAATATTAATGTGGTTTTTCACTATTAATGCATGAAACAAATGAGGAGAGAAACGCACACATCTGGGCATGGCACACATATGAAGGCTTCAAAGCAGTTCATGAGATTTAAGTGGTGTGGTTTGGAAAGAATTATTGATGGGAGGTGTAGGTAATGCTTAGGAACTGACTGAGCCATATTCGACAATTTAGACCATTTTCTCAAATAGCACAAAAAAAAAAAAAAGAAGAAAAAACACCCACGCTGCAATCAAACATTGAACCACTCTGACATGTTTTTTGTTTCATTTCACATAAATGAAGATATAAACCTAGAAAGTCAAATACCCTGAAATGAAGCACCTCCAAAAAAAAAAAAAAAAAAAAAAGAAAAAAAAAAAACTTTCCATTTCATTCTCACAGTCATCGTTCGAAGGGCTATTTAACCTACAGAATGAGCCGCAGCTTTTGAGCTGCCAGTATCTCTTATTGTCACATGTCAGAGACTCTTGCTTCAATAAGTATTGGAAGGGCCGAAAGCAATTGGTTTGGGCACGTAATCTGCAAGGCATCCGCGGGATCCGGTGGGGAAATGAGAGCAGGGGAGACCGCGGACGCCCTGTGCCTTCAGCCAGCCGCTTTCAGTATTCCAGAGCAGAGCCAGAGCAATTAACAGTCCTATTGCCTTCCCTCCGCACTGCTCTGTGTTTGCTGTGTGCCATTAGGCACCGGGTAGCACCTGTCAATGGACGGCCGTTCTCCCAGGCCCCCAGCGTACCAGCCATGATTGATGACAGGTCACCGGCAGACAGTCCCTTTGAATTTTCAATTCTTCCATGGGGAAATTGCTCATTTCTTAGAAGTACATTTTCATTTTTGCAACAAGACAGCCTCCTAAGTTTATATATTACTCTGGGCCCGGCTGCAGAATTGTGATGTATTGCAGCATGCATTGGACACGAAAAATGTTCATTTGCGCTGACTTTATTATGTGCTATTTTTTCCCCCGTCATCGACGTGCCAAGTTACCACGGAATACAGATTTAAGCGAGCATGACGTTCTTATTCAGATAACACCCTCACTCCTCATAGCTAGCGAGCTGAGATTGTCACTTTGACATTGTGCTTTGCTTTTTTCAGCCATTGGGGCATTTTTATAATACAAAACTTGTATCCTATTGGACGCGGCGTTGACTTCAAAGGAGGTTATTTGTCATCGTACAGATTTACGCTGTCACTCAGAAACATTTATATCACTTTAAGCTCCTCGGGTGTTCTCGGTTGAGGATGGCAGAGGAGTGGTGATGCCACATTCTGGCACGGGCACAGCAGTCTGTGAGCTCAGAAGCGTCGTGATTACGCTCGTGTTAAACACCTAATAAAACACACGTATTTGAACTGCACTCGTACAAAAGAGCATCTGCTTCTGAGAGGTGGTTAAGGCTGACTCTATTAAGACTTCATAGATTTCGCGAGCTTGGGTCCGACCCAAGGGGCTAAAACCTGCATCGCGAGTGTTCGGGTGTGTAAATATTTGGAATGCTTATAAAGTGCTTCCTTTTTGGACAGATGATTAGCCGGAACATCTGGAGGAGAATCAAGCCCACATCTTTTAATAGGAGCTCCAGATGCCAAAAAGAGTGAGTTCTGCAAGTGGTGTCAGAAAACGAAAAAAAAGACAGGAGAAATGGGAAGAGGGCTTTAATAACAGCAATTACGCTTTTAATTAACCCCTGTGGTCCGCCGGCTTTCTCAAACATAAATCGAAAAAGTCAGGGTTTGGACTATCTGCTCCTCAGAGGGCGTTTTATTCACGATGCTAAAACATTTGAAGAACAGAAATAAGGAACTGTTGGTGCAAAAAGTATAAAAAAAAAAAAAAAAAAAAAAAAGGCCTAAAAAAGACGTAGACAACTGCACTTCAGCGAGCACTTGCTGACTGGGTTGTTTTACAAAATGGCGCTGACAGGCAGTAATGGGAAAGCAGCAGTGTCTGCATGTGTGCCTTAACTCCCACATCTCCTCCTTTTTCGGCCTTAATTAGACAGACTTAATGTGAAGTGAAGTGTGACTGATACTGTGATATTTGTGTCCCTGATGGAGGCAAATGTGATGCTAACTCTGCCAGCAGTGGCCCATCAGCGGGCATCTGGAAAATGCACAGGGGAGGTGAAACCTCACAGCTTCCACCACCTAATGAAACCATGCTTGGTTACTGGACTCCAAACAAACAACCAAACCAACAAAGCAAATCATATAGTTTGGATGTAATTTAGCTGTGTTTACACATTTCAGACCATGGCTTTCACTAGAAAATTGCATGTTTCTATGGTGGGCCTGCAGAGCCCCAGAGGAAGTCAGGGCAGCATGTGACATATAAATATCATTTAGAGCAAATTACTCCATAAGAAGGGTCCACATTTTGCTTGCAAAGAAAAAAGTCAAAGGTTTTACATTCTTTAGTCAGTAGCCTTTTTAACCTCTACTTGAGCCATCAAAAGAAGGTAATAAAGCCACAGCGGTAAATGCCTTGACAATTATTTGATTTTTCATTATGTCTTTTACAAATGTATAAACAAATATATTCATTGTACTCAAAAGTATAGTAGTTTATTGATGCATGCCATGTCATGGTTCAACTGTCAAAACATAAATACATATTATTACTATGTAAACTAGTTATTTTGTTTATTTCACAAAACAAGTTCTTAAAAAGTAAATGAAAAAAATAATGAACAAAAATATTAATACAAGTGTCTAAAATCATTGTGTGCTTTTACATTTTCACTTTTAGTGGTTTTCACCATTATATAAGTCATAGTTTAATGTAATCTTTTATTTATTTTAAGAAGAACAAAACTGCTTATGTAATCGAAACATGTAGACGCATGCAAGCAAGACAATAACAAATTAATACAGTGTAGGATGTGTCATGTATGTGTATTTATTATAAGTCTATTTTCAAAACCAGAAGAAAACTACGTAAAGGCAACTCTGTAAAAAAAAACACTACTCTGTTTTGTCATTTAAAAATTGTTTGTTCACTAAATGTAAAATTCCTCATTCAGACAATATACTCTTATAACAGAACTCACAATACCATCATTTCAGCAATAACTAATTATTTGTTGAGACAGCTTTTGGTTCAATAACAGTTGGTTCAAATCTGGTAGTCTGGCATGTGCTTTTCTGAAGTTTTTAGACAAGTGCATTTAACTTATTTATCTTATGAAAAACATTTTTTTGTAGATTTTTATTCATTCATTTTCATTTCGGCTTAGTCCCTTTATTAATCTGGGGTCGCCACAGCGGAATGAACCACCAACTTATCCAGCATATGTTTTACGCAGCGGATGCCCTTCCAGCTGCAACCCATCACAAACATCCATACCCACCCATTCACACACATACACTACGAACAATTTAGCTTACCTAATTCACCTATAGTGCATGTATTTGGACTGTGGGGGAAACCGGAGCACTCGGAGGAAACGCACGCGAACACAGGTAGAACATGCAAACTCCACAAAGACATGCCAACTGAACCAGCCGAGGCTCGAACCAGTAACCTTCTTGCTGTGAGGCGATCGTGCTACCCACTGTGCCACAGTGATGCCCTGAATTTTTATTTAAAGAATTAATATTTACTTTATTTGATTTATTACTATTTTTTTTTAAGTATTATCATTGTATGTCACTGACCCATATGCGTTTTTTCACTTGAAAGAATACAGGATTTAGCATAACTGGACAATTTAGATTTTTAACCACATTTTTTTCATGAACTGTCCATTGTCCTCTCTCTCACACACACACACACACACACACACACACACACACACACACAGAAGTGTCACTGCAGAGACTGAAAGAGCACTCTTCCCCCGCCCCCTGTGCGCCCTTGCAAGTCATTCTGTCAGGACGCTTTACTGTTCTCTGGCCTGAGAAGGCCACCCAGCTTTGTCACCTGAAGAAATAAAAGTCAGCCCTGATTTACCTGATGAGGGCTTTTGTCTGGTCTCTCCTTGACCACAAACTCTACCTTGTCTCCCATGCCAAACCCCACATTTTTAATTCAAAAGCAGTGCTTTTGGCAACAACTCAACCTCAGCAGCATTCAATCTAATTAGATGCCACTGCTCATTTTCAGGAAGGTTTTTTTTCCCTTTACACCTCCACTACAGTCAAGATAACATATTTCCAAGTTGTCCACCGTCCTGTGCCACGAAGACAATGGGATATCATTTCCAGTCCCCCAACCTGATAATTAACAGCACATCACAGATTAAAATCCAGACTTGCAAGTAAAGGTCACCTCACTATTATTAGAATTACAGCATTTATGTGCCCATCACGTGTCAGCAGCCTCGCCGCAGGACTTCAGTCCAATAAGTTTGGTTGTTTGATCCATGCATCTCGCATGCGAGTCACTCAATATCATTCGCCATTACAACATAGCGAAATTGATTGTAGTGTTACAAACATGAGTAAATGCAATTTCACAGGCAATCGACTAATGTTCTACTGTTTAGGCTTTGATTAAGAGTGCCTAATGGTCTTCACCAAGCACAAGTGACTGTCAAAGTACATTTCCATCCATTGGACAGTCATTTGGACCCTTACCTCCTCTAATCACTTGGGTGCTGCCACCTCATAGGGCCTGTCGTAATATTGTTTATCAATTTGATTTTCACCCCGGACACCTGTATATTGCTCTAAACAGCTCACGTAGTGAACTGAGAGGAATATCTCAGTAGAAAAATCATTCAAAGCTGCCATCGGTTGCTCATCTTGACTTTTATAAGTTAATCCCCTCTGCTAGTATGTATTGATTTGCTCAGCAGTAAGGCTAATTTGGTCTCGCATAATAATACTGACTTTATTCCCAGTATACATTCGAACACCGCAGGAGGCCAGCATGCATCTCAACCAAAAGCCAATAAATGCGATTCACAACTTTGTAGATCAAAAATCAAGCTTTATTAATTTAAAATGTATTTATTTGTGAGAGAGATAACTTCAATTACCTTATAAATTGTCTTTCAGCGCTCAGTGACTATGGTTAGATTATGTTCATCAGCTCTGCGTGAGAGAAAGTTAACAAAATCTTTCTTGAAGCTTTATAATGACTAAGATGCTGTTCCAACATGAGACAATGTAGACTATCCTAATTCCTCTGAATTAAAAAGCAATTTGATGTCACTATTTTCTCGCCAGCCTTTATCTATCTTTCAAGCAGCTGATGGGTTCATGCGTGGTCTTTTGGAGCAAAGTGTCTGGCCTTCACATGGTGTCGAAAGCTTTTGAACCAGCATCCTTCATTCGCTCTGCCTCCGCACATCAGAGAAGCACATCTTGAAAGTATCCACACAGCACTAAAAGGGAGTCTGAAAATGTTGCGAGGTCAGTTTGGGAAACAAGTGTGTTTGAGTCTGTGTGTGAGTGAATGCATCATTGTGTGCTCTTCCTCGAGGTACCGCAAAAACAATGTGAAGTGACAGCCATGACACATAGGCCATTAATAATAAATGGGAGTCCCAGTGCTCACAGTGCTATCAGCTGTCATCCAGACAACATCAACAACAACAAACTCAAGAGTAAATCCCACAGCCACAAACCTTAATATTCCATCACTGGAAGTTAACTTGCACCAGTTTATACCATAAACAGACCATTTCACTGCCCACATCTCTCAGTTTTATCTCTCAGACTACAGATAATACAATCGTTTTATATTTTATCCACAATGGTTAACTCTTTTATATCTTTACAATTGTTCTCCATCAAGAGAGTTCACCAAGAAATGAAATTCTAGTAATTTTCATATTGTTGCAGACCCGTAAGCCTTTATTATGCTATTCAGAACACAAAAGTAGACATATTTATGGATGTACTGGGCACTCTTTTCCATACAAAGGCTTTAGAGTGGATTGTTAGAATTCCAAGTTTTCTGAAACTGCAAGGTCATTGCTTTGATTTCCAGGGAGCTCAAAGCACACTTTGAAAGTAATTTAATTCCACCAAATGCTTAAGCATACGATTTTATCATTAGCCATTTAAATCTCCACTTTTGGTTCACAAAAGACAGAAGGTCAGACAGGTTTGAAACAGTGAGATAAATCATTACACTTAAGGGACTATCAGATTATTTGACATCAATAAACTCCTAATTACAGCTCATTTATAGTAAATTAGTTATAGCAGTTATGTTATTTATGTATGTATGCAACAGTAGAACAACACAATAATATATTATTTTCATTATTAATAACTGTATTTTCTTATTTGATTCACAAGTTTTGTTCGTTTCTAATGCATATGAATCTAATCTAAAATGTGGTTTATGCAAAAAAATTAAATAAAAAGAGAAACAAACTTCCATATATTCTTTGAACATAATTTGGTAACACTTCAAATTACTTTCCCTCTATAAATTCCTGACTACTTCCTCATAGTAAAAGCAAGTAATTGTCAGTGTAGTACTGTTTAAATGTGGAATAGGTTTAAGAAAACCACATATAGAAAACAAAGCATTAATACGGTCTGTGGTTTAGGAATACAAATAAAAAGAGAGTATGCAAATATTATGCACGCTAACAAGCAACTAGAGTTACCTAGAGTTGACTAGAGTATTTTTGGTTGCAGTTATTTTTATCTGAACACAAACCAAATGAGGTTTTTATATTGACCAGATTCTCATCACAGTTTTGTTACATGAGTGTTTGAGACAGGAGCTCTGCTGCCGTGACTTGTGCTATTCTAGAACCGTCTCATTGTGCTCCTCTCACTTGCGGGCAGAGAGTGAGAGCGATGTTATATATTCTCACCAGTAAATGAGATTGTCCCATAGAGTGCCTTAGGGTCTCTGATAGTGCAGTCAGGGTGAAAAGTGGTGTGGCAGCATAAATTAGCACCTGAGCCCAGAGAATTTCGCAAACAGCGGGCAGGAGAGGATTCAGATGGCACCTGTCCACTCTGTCTGGCTTTCGATTATCACACAGACAATGCATCAATTAAACATGGCGGGCACAGGCAGTGATACTGTCAGTTTGTTATGCTTGTGTGTACACAAATCTAGCGGCCTCTCGGTTATTGCTGTTTATAGTTGCAGGAAGGCTTTGCAGTAGGGATGGGTGATATCTTATCGTTTGCATATATAATGGTAAACATGATAAATAGAAAAATCTGACTTGTCATTATAATAACAATAATACGTACAATTGGTCCATGCAATGAATTATTACAGTGTAATACAGTTTTGTTTTGTTATGAGCCTGTTCACAAACAGATTTACTGACACATTTTCATTGTCTATCGTGAGTCAAGTGCAGTGGTGTTGCGAGGAGGGTGCTTTGGGGGCTTAAGCCCCTGATGTTTGGAATATGTTGCACTTAAAAAGTAGGTTGTATAACATTTATTTTGTTATCCAAGTATTTAAAATTATCACATAAATAACACGCATTCCAGTTAATGCAGCTTTTGTGTCGGGTATTTCAATAGTCAGCTGTTCAGCAGTACCTGTTTCTACCAACAGGTGGGAGTGGGACTGTTGTCATTCATTCATTATTTTGAGGAGCTGAAGCTGATAAGGTAATAATACAACTCTTTCGCAAAACTGAATAGTTCTAACTACTGATGAAGCTTAATATTTGTTTTCACAGTATAAAACGTGTGTAGTTTTGGTGAAATAAAATAACTGTAATCAATAAAATGTGTGTCAAAACGTAAATTATACTAGCTTTCAAGATATGAAATAGATATCTAGACATATTTATCTAGATATGATATAACCAGTCACATCTGTTTCTGTAATAGTTAAATGAGTGAGCTCATGCATCTAGCTTATTATTTTATCTACTGTAGCATGCTATGTCAGTAAGCATCGGATTATAAATTCACTATTCTTATGAAAATAACTAAAATGCTTGGAAGAACACATATAGACTATTTATTTTCGGAGTCATGTAAATGGTCAGTTAAAGCCTTTTTATTTTTTATTCAGATCTTATTTTTTTATTCATTCAACTACAGCAATAGCTGGATGCCTTCATGCATATTAGGGATTTCCTGGAATGTTCTACTACTTTTGTGAGGCATATATGGAATTTCTGCTCAAGAGCCCCCAGTATGAATGAAACAGGCATACCATGCATTTAAAGTGCCACAATGCCCACATCACCCTATTTTGAGAAAAACTAATACAAACGAAAAAAATGTCCTTCTAAAGAAATTTGAAGTAAACATATTTCTAGTGCAAAGATCTTCATTTTTTGTACTATTTTTAATACAATTTTTATTATATCAAAAATAGTAGCCTATTGAATATCAATATTTTGCAAGGTATTGAATTGAGTAATTCCAGTATCTTGACAACATTACACCTCAGTTAATCACTCTGTCCAAATGAACATGTTTGTACCTTTCTACCACATTTGCGAACAACACACTATAACATAAATCATATGAGAAATGAGAAATGCAATTGAAATGCCAGATAAGAAGGACAAAGAACATATAAAGGTGTATATATATTGTTCATACGGTGTGTTTAAAATTCAATAAATGCATTATTCAATAAATGCATTGTTATCCTTTAATCATTTATAAAGTAATGTACATGCTTTGCAAAGGGGGGAGAGGGAATATATTTATATATATGCATATAAATTATTATCATCACAAAAAATACCAGAAAATATTGTGATATTGTTTTAAGTCCAAATCATATATCCTTACTTTTCTATCTATCTACAGCAACTGAGAGATCAACGCATTCCAATTCCATGTAATCATCGCCTCCTTGGGAGAGCAACGAAACTCATTTCAACTTATTCATCTCTCACCAATCAAGCAGCAGATATTGATGTGTGTACAGAAGTACAGGACTAATATAATAAAATAAAAGACGGTAGTGTGATTTACCTGCCCGGAGGGGTCGTAAAGCGCTGATTCATCTTATATCATTATCCAAAGTGTTACACTGGGGTGCCTTCATACTTGCACAGACATATTGGAAGAGAAGAACATGAGTAATAGAAAGAAAACTGGATTGTTTATTTCTTTCTTCTTTTTTTCTTGCTAACAGAGCACGCCGTGATTCCTCCTGTTGTTATTGAGTAGTTCATATTGGTAAGTGCTGTCGGACCTAATAGAGTTGGAGTTGCTATTGGTCCCATAGGGAAAGTAGAGGCCATAATCAGAAAGCGAGGAGGGAACTGCTGCATCTAAGCCTGTGGACTGCTGAGCGAAGGAATTCATGAGTAATTAGAGGCTGCGTTTAGTGAATCTTTGCCCTCCCCTCGGCTGTTATCCGAATGAGTCCCTGTTCTGCATTTAGGGGATCAGAAAAACAATCTGATGACATTTGCATTTAAAAAAGAACATCGAAAAATACTCATCAAATGTCGTTGCTTGCTGTAGCGGCACATCTGAAATATTTGCAATTCTGCTTTGGGGTTAAAACTACGTTTTATTACCTTAATTGTGAATTTCAGTAGCATCTCTCTTCTCAGAAATATCGCTGGGATGCGTTCAGAGGGGATGAAGCGGCGGCTTCATTCTGATGGGAGGAAATCATATTGATGTGATAAAACACAAGACGTGATCTGCATCCATCATGGCCGACAACACTAAGGATATGAAATACAGCGTCAATGGCCCCTCCTATGTACATGAAATGATTGAATGTGTTGTCCTTTAAGAAGAATGTCAAGTCGTTGGACAGCCCCTATTGAATTTCCCCCGACTCGGTCCTGCCAACTACACTTGGTGATGTCTAAATGTTGGCTTGATGGATTGGAGTCAGAGAGTTTGTGACGGAAAGCATTCAGGAGTGTCTGGGTAAACACTTGTAGGCCTGCGTTTTCACATGAAGCACGGAGGTGATCGTGGCGGGTGCTTGTCAGCTTTTTGCCTTTGCCCTTAAGAGAAGTGACAGAGGAGCAGGCTGGAGCATGGAAACGAGATACTCTGGGGTTTATATGGGGATGAATGATGTATTGAATAAAATCCATATCACAATATGGGCTAGAGCGTTTTCTCACATCAGGTAGGCTGTGATTTAGAATATATGGTTTAACCCTTCATCAGGTGCATGAGGAACCATATATGGTAACTTCTTTGACATTGATTACAAATATAATTGTAGTTTTTTTACAGCATTAAAAGTTCTAAAGTCTTGTAATAACCACTAGTAACACCCAAGAGTTTTTCCAATGAGTATTTTCAACGAGAGCCTAATGAAGGGTTAATATATGTGCAAAAGGTTTCAAAGTGAAGTGTGCCGCTTCAACTGACCTCATGTGCTGCATACTTGTGAAATGAAAACAAATTCAATCCGACTGTTTGAACATGAAGAATTTAAAACACTGCGTTTAGTACTTTAGGACTTGTATTATTTTTACAGTACAATAGTTTTGTTACAATTAATTCATTTATTTGAGTAATATTAACATTCTTAACCAAGCCCGTCTTACCATTAGTTTGCTATGAGGGAATGAATAATATTTAATTTCAGTTGGAAGTACATTACCATACTGAAATAAAAGTCTCAGCAACTTCCATCAGCAAACAAAACAGTGAAAACATCATTAAAGCAGAGTCTATATAAACCAAAATGTTATCAGGATTATCAAGAATGTTTTTCGTAGATTTATATGATAAAATACCATTCTTACAAAGCATGTTTTTGGTTTTTTTGTTAATGTGTATAAACAGAAATGAACACTTGATTTCCATAGGACTGTAATATGTAGATGCCTATTAACAGAAATTAAATTAAATTAAATTTGAATAAAATCCCCAGGATGCATGCCTTCAAGGCTGAACTTCACATGGATTGCATGTATTATGCAAACTTAAACTACATTTTATGTTATGTTAAAGTTCAGTTATAGTTGAATTGTTTCT
Source organism: Danio choprae (assembly GCA_903798125.1). Classification (NCBI taxonomy): domain Eukaryota; kingdom Metazoa; phylum Chordata; class Actinopteri; order Cypriniformes; family Danionidae; genus Danio; species Danio choprae. Next base: position 3,473,126 of record CAIGQW010053631.1, read on the forward strand.
CCTCAGACCCAGTGCAATTCTCAAAAAAGGGTGAGTTATCTGACATTCCAAACATTGCATTGAATTCGATATTCCAAACCTGATTATGGTAAATTACCTGTTCATGGAAAAAAAGGCATAACCAATTGGGGGTTGATTTCCAATCAATTTCTTACTCATTCTTTCCAAATAAACACATTCAATTAATCTTGTGAAAATTACAGAATTTAAGCACGACTTTTTGCAAAAACGCACCTCGTGTTGCATGGTTCATATTCCCACTGTTAGACTAATTGCACATCTAGTTTTAAAATATATAATAGTGTTTTGATAGAAAAACAAAAACTGGCGACAATAAGCGATGAAAGAAAAAAAATGGTGGTATTGTTTTTCAAAGGATGATTTAGCACTCTTGGAAGTGTAAGGATAACGTTCTCTCTGTTCACTCATCTTTCTTGTCTAGCAGGCACAAGGCTTTGTGATTAATGAAAATTTGCTGTGATCACTGTTATGGACCGAGCACTGGTGGATATGTGCAGAGCGAGTTGATTTGTCTCTTTCTTGTGGCTGGAGGCTTCAGCAGGAACCCTGCTGTCTATATTAGCAGTTCAACGACTGCAGAAAAAGGCCCTCAAAATAAAGTATGACCCTCAGGACACATGTTTACGAATTGTTACACAAGAAGTGTTTATTGTTCTCTGTCAGGGATGTTGTTTTACTGTCTGGGGACCGGCTTGCTGAATTGACAGTGAAGCAGTGCCTTGTTCCTCTCCAATTACCAGGCTCAACAACACTTTTTTTTTTCTCCTGCACTCCCTCCTGTTTTAGTTTGACATTTGCAAGATGGCTTTCCTGAGTAAAACAAACAAGTGTCTCTTTGATTCTCAAAGGTATACAAAGGTGGCCAAAACATTAGCCTGATGTTCATAATTCAGCATCTCTGTACATCAAGGATGCATTTTTTTATTTTGTTTTGTTTTGATGAGCAGTGTATAACCTTGCTGTTTCTTTGTCCTTTGAGAACATTTGTCCCATCTGCATGGCAAGTTTTTTTTATATATTTTGGCAAATTAGTGGCTAATTAGTATGAATTTTTATAACCACACTCATACGTTTACACAAAGCAAAACTATTTCACAGGGTTACTTTTTGTTAAAAGCCTAATGAACCGTTGTAAAATGAAATATATTTTAATTGGACATGCTATTTGGAATGTCCACAAAACAGTGATCCTCTGTTTAGAAGTCCAAAAGAATGAATTCATTAAAATATATAATCAATACAATCATGTATTACAACAACATACTTAATATACAGTACACACCTGGAAAAAAAGGTGTTTTTATTATTTTTTTATTTTATGCAATACAAAAAATGGCAATAAATGTGTCACTGGCCCTTGTAGATCGCTGGAAAACACTCACTATAACCTGAATTCTGCCACCGAACTGCACTACATTTCCCATCAGGCACCTCACTCACACACCAGTTCCGGACCACCCCTGATTACTTGCACACAGCTGTAGTTCATGAAGACTGACTATATGGACTATATATACACATCTCACTACCTCACACACATTGCCAAGTCTTGTTTGATTTAACATTTCAAAGCATTCTATTATCTAGCCTTGCTATGTTTACTGACCCTTGTTTTGTTCCACGTTTATGTTGTTTTGCTGTCTGTATCGACCTCTTTGCCTGTGACCACGACTTCACTTTTGGATTACCCTCATGATATCATTTGCTCCTGCTTTGACCTTTGCCTGCCTGACCAAGATGTACATAAACTGCATGTGGACCCTCACCTCCATCGTACCCCAACTTGTTAAGTTACAATATAGTAGTTAAAACAGTATCTTTTTCAATTCTGTACACTACTGATGACATTTCTTTGACTTTTTAAAATAAAATAAAAATTTTCTAGGCTTAAAAAAAATGAAACAAAATGAACAAGAATGTAAGGTCTGATGGTCTATTAGGCATAATATAATATATATATATATGAAAATGTAGTTATTATACTAATACATTAGAAAATGTATTATTATAACTACAAAATAATCATAATAATAGTAATAATAAAAATAATTTTTATTAGCACTTACCAATTAATTTTTTTACAGCAACAAGAAATAATATTACTTTTGTACTGCAAACCTAGCATGGCTAAAGGAATGTTGTGTCATTACTGCAATGATAGCTGCATAATGTTGCTGCATAATCCATAATGAAGCATAAACTCATGATGCATAATGAATCTTACCAATTCAATTAATGCATGTTTGAGCTGTAACACAATCATTCAGAATTCTCAATTATTTACCAATTGTAGAGGCTGATACCCATTTATCTCCGCAAAGAAATAGCTGCAGGAAAACACTACAGCGTGTGCAGAAACAAAAGTCATGTCACTGTGATGTTTGAAAGCCATGAAGGAATTACACCACTCACTACCCCATTGTGGCAGATAACTCTCTGACAATGAGAAGGCTAAATCAACACAATAAGCCCCCTAAGGGCTGTGCCACATCCTTTAAAAGGGATTATTGTATCACCGTCATCTATAGATCGAGAGAGAGCTGTAATCATAAAGCATTCATTACCATCTCTGCTATTTTTATTCTGCAACAACACAGGCCTTTCCTTTAAACATCTCTGAATGGCAGCTCGGGTTCCTTCATAGAGGGGTGGACCTGTTCAAATGGAGGCTCCACTGAAACCAATGGCCTTGCTTATTCGCCCTGCAGGGATTCTTAAAGATCAGGATCAAGTGCGCTCTACAATTAGAACACATCAATATTGACGCTGATAGACGGTGATTGGCCTTGGAAAAAAACACTGTGGAGCCACGAGCACAAAAACTCAAGCTCTCGCAAACATGCAGGCTTGTGTTTTTAACAGCCTGCTTCTTCACAATAAAATGCATTCGCAGAGTGGAAATCGAAGTTTGCTATGACATGCATGTTTTAGGAAACAATAAAAAGCCTCAGATAAATGGAAGCTTTTGAATGACATTCCAGTAGAGATGAAAGACGATGAATGTAGAGATGAATGTGTATAGATGACTAAACAATATATACAGTAGGATTATAGCATTGTTTATAACGTGGGCAAAATTCATAAAAATTTGCTGCACATATGCTGATATTCAATAATTCAATAATATATTGTGAACATGGAAAATACTGATAAAGTGAGCACTTCAAAACACTGAATAATTATTTATCGTTTAAACATTTAGAGAGCTTTTTTAAGATTATTCACATTGTATTTGCAGTGGTGTTCACAAGAGATTTCATTGTTAACTTAATAGCTTAAACATGAACATTTTTACGTTCATCTGGCCTACTATGCTGAAGTATTGATTGGAAATTATCCAATAGTGCAATATTTAACATTAGTTAATTTGACAACTGTAAACTCTCAATGAAAATGACAAAATATTTTATTATATTTAAGTGATGTAAATTTCTTGATCAATGCCTAATAACACATTACAATTGTATGAGTTATAATCAGATTACAAGTCGTAACTGGTTTATTAAATGTAGTTAATAACTGATAAAATAAAGTTGGATTTTTTTTTACTAATATGAATATGAACATAGTAGCTAATAAATCCGACTTTTTCTCACTGTTGATTTGAATCCATTAACTATCATTTACCAATGAGACTTACCCAATTAAACATTAAAATACTGTTGCATTTTAATTAGGTTTAAACATTTGTTTACGCTTGAGTCTGACCTGAAAATGTAAAGTATATACAATAAAGCAATATATAAAGTATTTTAGTACATATAACCTGATAAAAGCTTCAGCAATCAATCACAACAACATTTGAATACCGTCATACTTAGCTGTATAATGTCTTGTGTACCAATAACATGTTTTATATGTCCAAACTACTAATAACAGTAATACTCTTAATACTAAATAGTACTAATAATAAAACTTTTTGGGTTGTGCCTCCCTTTAAATCTATAAAAATGCCTGGTTTGTAATACCATTGCAATGGTAAAAGCAGATAAAATTTGCGATTCTTTTATTTATCAATTTGATTTTATTAATCATGCAGCTGTACATCTCATTCAGATTTATAAAACTGATTTATTTAGTAATATGCAGAAACCTTATTTAATAATTAGTTCTGATATGTCAAGATCACCGAGTCCAGAAAAAAAAAAAAAAACTGGAAACGTCTCAGAAAAGAACTCAATCAACAATTTGGCTCAGCGACCCTGGTTGCAGGATTGTCAGCTACAATATCTGTCCTAATTTGTTTGTCAGGCATTATTTATGCAGGAGCAGTTTGTAATCCTTTCACAGATGGTCTATTGAAGCTCAGTGCCCAATTTACAGACTCCCCCATTTCTTCTTCATGACCAATCGGTTCCTCACAATTGACGACTATAAATCCAAAGAATGCTGCCTCGGTGCTGTTGGCATTCCACATGTGCTTTCATCCCCCAAGAACATCCCTTGGCCAAGTCCCACACATCTCAACATCCCAGGCCTGGTATGGTTTTTTGGTAGAGTCGTTTGAAGGAGGCGCTAATGAGACGGTCTCTTGTGTATCAGCATGTAAACACTGACAGGGTGTGAACTATGGCACTGCTGATTCCCATTTGGTTCAATTACAGCAGAAACCGAGAGCATCAGTGGCACCCGTCTTTATGCGTGTGCGCCTGTTAGCAATGGCCACATGCTTTCCAGACAAAATTGGGAATAATCAAAGTCTGCAATTATTTGGCCAGTGAGCGGTGACGGTATGTTTTCTCATTGCTGTCGAGAGTAGACGTGCTTTCAGACATGCCTATAGATGGCAAAAAAAGGCAAACAGTTATAACCTTAGCCCAGCCTGATTTGCTGCTGTCATATGGATGGTTTTAGGCAAGCTTGCGTCAGATAAACAATATTTTACAGCAAAACCGAGATGAAATTATATCAGGGTTTAGTTTTGCTTCGTTTCTTTTGATAAGAAAGAGATTTTAGAAGTGTTCAAAATCTAGGCATGAACAAATCTCTGAATACAAGTTTATTTTTAAATAATGATATTCAATATTTTAAAATAAATATATTCAATATTAATTAATGCAAAAGTGTACATTTCTATTTATGTTCTATTATTAGTATCCGTATTATGTATTGTTCATTTGTTGTTAGTTATAAACCTTATATTGTATTGATAATAATAATAATAATAATAATAATGATACAATGTATTGATAATAATAATAATAATAATAATAATAATAATAATAATATAACATGCTAAGACCAATAACAAATTCATATATTGTAGATTCCTAATGAAAATAATGGATATAAATGGCATATGATGATTCATTTTTCCCTGTTTATAAATGATCAACCTATCTGCATCAGCTTTCTTGCATGGTAGTTATAGGAATAAGGGTGGCCTTTCAAAAACTGAATCTTGAGGCTAGTTCCCTGGTTGCATTCATATCACCAGTATCCACCAAGAAGACAGTAGTAATTCATTTTGTGTAAGATTAGACTTTACTCTTAGGTAGAAGTAATTCACATATTCCCCTCAAGAGGAATTTCTATGTTTCTATGTAGAAAGGCTTTTCCACCAATTAGTTATACGAACTCAGTTATAGGAAATCGTCAACATGCTGTTCACCCAAAAACTAAACTAAATAACTAAATCTCAATTTTCCTGGTTGTATTCGCACTTCATTAAAAACTTGTATGCAGGTCGGCAACAACATAAAGAACAGTATTAAACAAAATCAGCAAGTAATTTATGAGACTGAAAGAACAAAAAGAAGGGCTATAAAATCACCTATGACAACTTGTAGTGCTACATATAATCAGGTCTGTTAGGAAAACACAGCACTGTAGACAAAGGCAGAAGCTAATGCTTAAATTACTGTTTACCTTGTAACATTTTAAAGTACAATGTATGTATTTTATATGGCACTCATTCAGACAACTTACATCACTGACATTTCCTATTATTAATGGGATTCCAAACCCATGGTCCGAGAGCTCACTGATCCTCCATAGACAGCAATGGTCCAGACTCATTAAAAGTCACACCGAAAAAAAAAACCATGTACTTTCGATATTGGTTCTAAGAACTATAAAAACAATCTTTGAACAATCTTTTACTTAAAGGGATAGTTCAACCATAAATGAACATTTTGAAACATGAAATCATTTAGTCACCCTTTACTTGTTCAAAACCTATTTGCTTTAACACAAAAAAAGTTGTTTTTTTAAAAGGCTGCTGCTGGGACCCATTGACTTCCATAGTGTGCAAGTCGATAGGCTCCAGCAACCAGCATATTTCTAAATATCTTTTTTTGTGTTCAACAGAATAAAGAGACTCATAAAAGGTGTAAAACCACATGAGGAAGAGTAAATTATGAGGTCATTTAAATTGTTTGGTGAACTAAGCCTTTAACTAATTGTTCCCAGTAAAACCAGGAAACAGCAGTACAAAGTCTCTATAGTTATTTTCATCATTGGTTATAGGGGCTACGAAAACATTCCAGTGCAAAATCCCCTTATAATGACTAAGCTTAGTTACACTATTCTGTCCCCCTGCATGGTGTCCTTTTTTAATTTTCTTCAGCCCTAGTGCAGCTGGGATCATGGGCTCTGGGCCGGACCGTCTGCTGTCGCTACCCTGATGGTGATGTCTTGGTTTTGGATGAACTGGAGGGTCTGACTGGGAGCCAGGGCAGAAGAGTGGGAGGAGAGAGCAGGTCATTCAGGTTCTGGTTGATTTGCTTGTGGCATATTCTCAGAGGGGGGCAGGACTAATGATGGAGATGATCGCATATTCGTTAATCACTGCCATTGGGAGAGGAGAGCACCCGAGGAGGCTGGATGGAGATCACAAAGTCAGCTTGGCAGATCTCAAACAGTTCAAGACCCTACGGAGCAACTCATCAACATAGATATATGCAGGCAGTAGTGAAGGTGGACCAGAGTAAGATTACAAATGGGAGCTTTTTCAGTAGTAAAAGCAGAATTTTACAGCCACATGAATAGTAATAGGCCTGCTCTGTCATCACAACCTTTCGCTGCAACCCCATCACCACAACCTGCCGTTTTCCCTCCACCTTTGAGTGATTCTGTTTAGCATAGTGAGGTTATGAAAGTGGCTGAGTGCCCCCATGATTCTGAGGGATGTGACTATATAAGACATTTATGTACAGTATTAGAATTTATGAAGGTTAAATGTGCTATTCGAGGATTTGTTACATTTTATCTTCTGCAAGAACCTTGAACAGATGGGCCATTTTCCTTGTGTAATGAACACTTATTAACATGAGGTCAAAGTGTTTAACATCTTCATTTAGTCTGTCTTTTACCTCCACGCTGAATTAATGTCGAAATGAGTCCATGTGTGTCAGAGCTTTCTCAGTTTTTAGTCTCGCTTTCCTCTTGACGGTTTGATATCACAGTGGTGAGACAGCCGGAAATGAAGCTTTGCTCTCTTTGACCTTTTAAGAGTCATTAGGTAATGTCACACACTTTTCTATGAAAATTACAATTCTGCCAAAGTACAGTAAAACTTGCTCCGGTCTTTATTCGCAACCACAAATGACTAAATCAGAAAAATCCTTCTTCGTCACTCTATAGCCTGTAGGTCACCTTGGAAAGCATCTTTTTTTTTTGAAGTATAAACATAGCTAGTTAAATATGGCAGAACCACTGTCCTTGTTTTTGCATTCCGCATCTGGTTTGTTTATCTGAGAATATTTACACTTGTCAAATGAATCTGCAGCCTCTTCATCACTTGTATTCTCTAAACACTGCAGTCATGCCATTGCATCCATCTATATAGTCAATTTTTAATGAGTGCAGTCAAAATGACTTAGTAGTGATTTTTATTCTCTCTCTCTTTTATTTTCATTTTGTTGCTGACTTGTCTGTTCTCAAATCTTATAACTGCTTGTCTTCTAGCTTTTACCTGTCAAAGTTTGCAGAATGAAAAACAAATAAATAAATAAATCCCTTTGGCACAGTGTTTTTCGTCAATGTATTGCCGGCCAGAGGAGAAAATAGGTCATCTGTTTTGATCAGTGCAAAATGAGTAGAATACTAGTTATATATTTATTTTTCTCTGTTCGCCTGGAGCTCATTAAAGTCAGCACTATTAGTTGACCCAGAGCACTCAATGACCACTAAATTGTATTCTTCAGGTTACCACAGAAACTGTTCTCTCTTTTACTACCCAGCGTAAATTGCTGCAATGCTTAATAACAAATGCATACCTTAATTTCTTTTTCCATCTCCCGTGCCCTTTGCTGTTTTTCAGACTTGTGTGCATGTCTCAGATGTACTTTTTTAATCAAAGGGGATGAGAGGATGAGTTGGTGGGGGGGATTGGCGCGACATGTCATACATTTATAGCAGTACAGTGGGAGCGTATGTCTGTCATGTCTGCTGTTACTAAGCTGCAGCAATGCCTCTCCGACACCACTGTACCCTGTAAACACATGCAATGCTCCTCCAGGGACCTCCCTGTTTAACATGATCAAAGCGGCAACTGTACAAAACGCAATTTGATTCGACAGACTCCTCGCTTTTGCATGCGTTAAAGTTATAGTGTGTGATATCACCTCATACAGAGACTGATTCAGGCAGAACGTGTTGTTTTCTCTCGCTTTGCCTTGTTAGAATTGTATTTGCCACTTTTGCTTAGCAACAAAAAGGCCACCCTAAAACCGAATTTAATACCTTTACTTTTTTGTAGAACTTTATAGTTAGGCTACAATACGTAATGTGTTATTTCACATTAACACCAAGCAATGCATGTATTACAGTATTTGTTTATTATTCATTTTTGTTAACATTAGTCACAAAGAACGTGTAAATTACATTTAAGTTTAATTAATTGAACAACTATGCTTAATTAATTGAACAACTATGAGGTCTATTAAATATTAAGCTTTGATTGCCATACTGTTTTTGTAAACATTAACATGTTTAATTCTAAGTTGTTAACTTCAGCAGATAAAGTAATTCATTAATAATGCCAAAAAAAGGAAATTATATTATTATAGATCAAGAAGGTAAATAATTTTCCGTTTCTTCCATGGGCAGATCATTTAAGCGAGTGTCAGTGTATCATCACGAGAAGCCTACAATAATTTTGTTTTGCCTGTATGTGTCTGACTCAAAGTGCTGGGTAGCCTGTTGGTGCCAGTGGCCTAGTGGTTACCACTGGAACTACTATAAGATGTCATATTTTCATGTTAAATTTGCATTTAAAGCTTCTACTGAGATATTAAAATTAAGCTTTGAATGTATGTTGTCATATTTTATGTAGTCATTACCAGTGTTGGGGGTAACGCACGTTACATAATAATATTACTTTTTTTTAAAGTAACGAGTAAAGTAACGCATTCGTTTTTTTTAACAATGCAATGCGAGTTACTTTTTAACTTGCTTTATTGGCTTTTAAAAAACATATTGCGGAATAAAAATGACCTTAGGTTGAATCACAAACTCGAGAGAGCGTGCTGCGAGGGAACAGACAGTCGGCTCACACTCATCATCATCAGGTCTATTTTTTCCACAGCAGATGAGTCAGTGTACTGTTCTAGTAACTGAATAACTCATGATATTGGTTTATTTCGAGTCAGAGGGAGTATTCAGTATGTTAAAAAGTAAGTAATTAAGTACTTACTGAAGACACAAACCATTTCACGACAACTCACTTCAATTTAATGAACTGGTTGAACCGGTTTACATAGAAGATCCTGTTAAAACAAACCATTCATTCATGAAATCACCCGTCATCACTACAGACAGTCAGAAACAAAAACAATAGTAGGCCAGAGATTTACGTTTTTGCAATGGGTTCTTGTTATTTTGAATTTATCGAAGAAAAGAAGTGGACTGTCGTTAAGTGCGAATAAAGCACCGTTTCCATCCAACGAGTCGTAGAGAACGTCCTGGTTACGTACTTAAAATGGGCCAATGAATGCCAAATTAATTATTAATTTAACAAAAAAATTTTATTTAATTATCTCTCCAGAATGATTGGTCGTCTGTCGAACTCCCATATGTCTGGTATCAGACACACGTTGTAGTTCCCATGAAGGGGAACAAAATCGTCACTTCCTGATTAACTGGTGCCAAATATCAACATAAAAACGTAATTTGCTGCGGTAGGAGAAGCTGCATCAATCTTTTCTTTATTTAATAAGCGACTTGCACCTCAGAAGACGATGCTGACATGCAATGAACGCGCGGTGGTGTTTGAAGGCGTGAGACGCGGAGCACAGACGCTCTTGACAGTTCTGGAGGTAATTAATAATATAATAACACTAATACTGAAATGGTTAAGCATTTTAGGATGACCAAATGACCATTTCAGATGTTTTTCAATGTGGTCACCCTGCTGGTTTGTCCATTCACACACATTTTCATCATCACATGATCTCTTATAACAAAATCACATGACTTTTTTTTTTAATCTGCATACTGAAATTTGTTCAGTAAAAGTGTTTCCGTCATAGTTTATGCGCATCTTTTCTATTCAAATAAAAAGTTTATCCTACTCAGTTCTGTTTTTTATGCGCATTTTCAAAATGCACATAAATTAGGTGTATGGAAACATAGATACTGTCTACTGTAGATGCAACTTAGATGCAAGTTTTTTGGTCTTTTTGGGAAATGATTTACACATTTGTTAAGGCCACGTGAAGCAATTTATTCAATGTATAAAGCTCAAAGATTTATTATGATTTGGGGATGTTTTTTTTGTAGTCTTAGTGTTCATTTTGTTAATAAACATTTTAAAGGTTTAAAATCTGTTTTTGCCTTAATATAAATGATTTTATGTTAGTACTCTTAGGCTTTATTGCAGTCTTTATCTAAATGGACAGTGAATTTACTTCATAACACAAAACGTACAAAAGTAGCAAACATTACTTTACATGCTTTTATTAATCTATATATACAACATGTATAGCTCTTGGCTCAGAAAGTTCTCAAAATATAGTTTTATCCTATTTGTTTTTTTTTAAAGGAAAATTAAGGTGTGGGTTATATATGGGTGGTTGTTAAATGCAGAGCTTCTCTATAAAAAAGGTGAAAAAACACCTTCAAATTCTGAAAGAGATCAAACCTCAGACAAGTTAGGAAAAGCAAAGTAACTCAAAAGTAATAAAACGCATTACTTTCCAAAAAAAGTAATTAAGTAATGCAATTAGTTACTTTTTTGGGGGAGTAACTCAATATTATAATGCACTACTTTCAAAAGTAACTTTCCCAAACACTGGTCATTACTCTGAAAATACAATATTTTTGGCATTACAGCCTATATATTTGTGAGTTACTCATTTCAACTCACTGGTTACTTTTTTCATAGCATGAAAAATGTTGTTACTAAAAGTAAAGGTATGCTTTTGCTATCAGAAAGTTATGTTTTTAGTTAGCTAGGCAACAGAAGCGCGCATATTGAAAGTCACTGGGAAATGTAGCAGACACTAAAATGCATGTGGTCATTTTAAAAGCTATGGTAATTAAATGTAGAAATATACATAGCTTTTTGTGTTTTGTAATTTTAATAAAATAATGTTAGAAAGAAATATATGCATATTTCTGAAAGGTCATGGTATTATATAAATGTGTTTATTATATAAAGTTATTAAATCACAAAATTTAAAAAAAAGGTCAAAATGACCACCTCGGTAGTTCTCGTGTTAAGTATGTCAACATATAGCACTATGGCGCTATATGAAAAATGATATACCCTAAAAAATAATTAGTAAAAAAAAAAGTGCCATTGACTTGTATTTTATGAATTTTATGATTTAGTGGAAAAAATATATTAAAGAATAAATGTCAAGCAGAAATATGTGACTTATTTTACCCAATTTACAGAGAAAATCTCAACCACCATAGTGCATATGCACCAGTATGATCAAGTGATGGTAGTCATAGCACACCAAAACGTCAGTTCACATCAGACAAGGGCTTTAAACAGACATTTAAAACTGGAATATGCACTGCACCAGATTCCCTCCGACTGAACAGATGCCGACTGACAGCGCAGACGATTTACTTTGTTAAACTGCACAACAAACTCAGCCCCCCGGTGTGCATCTGTAGGTCATTTCAATAATAACACAGAGAAAACAGTAACTGCTTCCCTTAAGGAAGACTTCAAAGTTTTCAAATTAGTTCAGCACTTTTGCGAAATAAAAAAATATATAAAAATAATGAGAGACAATGATCTCTAACCTTTACCCATGCTCCCATTCTCTACTGTGATTTGACAGAAATGGAGGAGGTGACTAGATGAAAAACTGTTGGCTGATTGCATCTACCAAGTGACGGCCAAAAATAAGGCAGCAGCCTGACAGACAGCAGAGGTTAGCACCTCTATTTCTCCAAAAGTGCGTCAAACACACACTATCCATTTGTGAGAAGTATTGATTGCGGCTTTGCATGTCCGTCACATAAGGTATTTGTTCGTTTCCACTGCAGACTTGGTTCAGGTATGAGATTGCTGTCAAATATGTGGCCAAAACGCATTTGGAATGCACAGAAAGGTTGCAAGATAGTGTGCTAAAGTGTTATTTTCCCCGAACCGATGCATTTCAAGGCTGTTGCCAAGACTGGGTCTCTTTCAAAATGTAGAGGAATTTGAAACCATCCAGCACAGCAATTTGACCTATAATCTGCAAAAAAATATTGTGTGTAGTGTTTGTGTTTGCTCCAAGCTGCACAGCTTAAATGTGTTAATTTGCAGACCTGCACCGTGTTTGAGGAGAGAGATGGCCCACAGCACAACTGTATCCCAGATGATCTCGCTGAAAAGAGTCAGGGTTTATAGGGCTCCGAGCACTTGATCATGGACCAGAGCTTTGGAGGTATCCAGAAAAAACATCAGTGGATTTTAGGTCAGTCCCTCTGCTGCCCCACATGGAGAAGAGGCCAAGAGCCTCTCTTTGGCCTTTAATGTTTAATCAATAAAACCCACCCAGCTCATGACTACAGGCTAAAATATTTTGGCTGAAAAAACCTGCATGCATCTGAAAAATGTGACAGAGAAAGGTCGATAGATTTTCTTCTCTCTGCAGGTGTGATTGATTGTAACTGACCAGTGCTGGCTGATACAGGATGAAAAGAGCTCAGCCATTCATTAAAACACATCAGGAGGTGAAAATCTAGAATGAAAGAAGATGATAACAGATTAGACAGGAGAATCTAGCTAAATCTGACCTTTTCTACAGCATATTCTTTTTCTACTGCGGTCTTTTGTCTCCTCGGCTTTGCTGCTTGATTTTTTAACACACTCTCTTTCAAGTATACCATACAGCTATTTTTCATCTCTCTTCCGTTTGCGAACGTTGGCGTCTGGATGTTAACGTGTTTTCCTGTAAAAGTAGCTTTTGGAATGGACAATTTTGTTCTCGTACGTCACTATTAGCAGTTGAGAAATGGAGCTCAGAATAGAGGATTAATTATGAGGGTTTTGTAGTACTTTACTGAACACAGCTAGAGCTCATTTAAAGACTTAGTGAGCTGGGGACTTTCCAAAAGTCTCCCATTTAATCTTTTCCATGAGAATGCTTTTTTTCCTTCCTTCAAATTTAACATATACATACGGATGCTGCTGTCTAATTATAACTATACACCAACAAATGAATCGCAGTCACCCACACAAACATACACACAAGAGAAAGCAATGATCAAAGCAACCGTGTCGCTCTAAAAGGCCTGCGTTAGACTCATTTCACTAAAGGCTCTTAAAACCTACTTAGCGAGGAGGAAAAAAAGGAAAAAAACACACAAAGCATTAGCCCTCAGAATGCCAGGAATATGTTATTGTTGTCTTGATTGTTTCTGTATGCATATGGAATGCTGCAGATCTGTTCGGCAAATCCAAAGCTCAGTGATTCAGTTACTGTCACACTGTATAAAGACGGATATCCATTTTGTAATACTGACCCACATTCTACACACTGGACCCAGCGTACCCAAATCTACAATGTGATGCTAAAATCAGCAAGGCACCCTAGGCAACATACAGTTTCATATCATTTTTTTTTAACTGTGAAATTTTAAGCATAAAAATATTTAGCAAGGCGTATTATACATTTACATACTGTATCTGTACTGTATAAAATAAGCAGTGTTCATGAAAAAAAAAATGTTTAGGAGGATGATCAGAAAAAAACCAACTGTTAGTACCTTCACAAATTTGTCAACATTAAACTAACCTTAACTGTTTAACAAATAATCTAATTTGTCATGTAGTAGCAAAGTAACTTTGAGTTAGGGCTGGGCAATATAACAATAACAACAATTATTACAATATAATTGTTTGCTGAAAAAAAAATTTGAATTGGTTGAATAAATGTTTATGCTGGGCAGCGCGGTGGCGCAGTGGGTAGCGCTGTCACCTCACAGCAAGAAGGTCGCTGGTTCGAGCCTCGGCTGGGTCAGTTGGAGTTTGCATGTTCTCCCCATGTTTGCGTGGATTTCCTCCGGGTGCTCCGGTTTCTTCCACAGTCCAAAGACATGCGGTACAGGTGAATTGGGTAAGCTAAATTGGCTGTAGTGTATGTATGTGTGTGAATGGGAATATGGGTGTTTCCCAGTGATGGGTTGCAGCTGGAAGGCCATCCGCTGTGTAAAACATATGCTGGATAAGTTGGCGGTTCATTCCACTGTGGCGACACCAGATTAATAAAGGGACTAAGCCGAAAAGAACATGAATGAATGAATGAATGTTTATGCTTTAAAGCTGAACTGCTCATTTTCACCATTTATCACATTTATCACACAACAACCCAGCATCAGTTTACATCCAAGTTATGTACTTTAAATAGAATTTTTACATATGCTATTAGTTTACAAAACATAAACTTACATCTGCATTCTGGCATGGTTTGATACCATCCATTAGAGCATGCAGAACCTAGCTCTTAAGAATATGTTAAAAACAATAAGGCTGCTGAAAGACTTTGAGTTTACTCAATACAATATAAATATCGTACCTCACATTTGTGAATTTATTTATCTGGTGGATGTGTTGGTTTAAATTAACATTTAACTGTCTGAGTTTTTCACATTTGTAGAGATAATTATCAATATTGCCTGATGTATCGCCCAGTTCTACATGTAGTAAACAGAAAGTCTAAAGGGGACCATCAAAATAAAGTGTAATCCCTCTCAAGGTAATTCCAGGACAAATGCCTTGTAGAAGAAATACAATGCAAGACACGTTGCAACACTCTCAGTCTACACAAGAAAATGTCAGTTTAGGTGCATCTCTAAATGCTTTCATTGGGCTAGGCTCTAACATTTACCAAGCAGCAGAACAGAAAGCCAAAATAATCTAGCTCTAAAGGTATATGAGCATTGCCTCTTCATCATGACTTTCATGATATTGTGCCTCAGTAAATTCTACAGGGCAACAGATCAGCCATGCAGAAATGCCCTGGCTGAATTAATAGGTACAAAAAAACAGCCTGAGTTTCTAATATGACAGATACAGTAAAAGAAACTAACATCATTTATGAACAGGCTGCACAATGTACTATTCTCCCTGTAATGAAGAATTGCAGTACTAAATTGGCCTTTTCAAGTCAAACCGCAGTGCAACATTTCAGGAAAGACAAAGTCAATGTGTTCAAATGACAAAATGACCCCACATGAAAAATGAAGAGTTACCGGAACTAAACGGTGTGAGTGTCATCAACAAACTAGCAAGGAGAAATCCACCACGGAATCACTTTAACACCACAAGTGAAGCAGGGGACAGATTGATTTTCTCCATTTAGGTGTATTATCTTTCAAACCCATGGGTCGTATTGGGCAAGTAGCAGACAACTACTCTCTGAGTAGTTCTCAAACAGAAACCAATACCACAATTTACTTAACTATAGAAGTAAAAAATAAAAATACATACAAATAAAACAGATAATCCAAGTTAATTTTGTCTGACCTTACAATACTTTCTAAATAAGGGCTAATAAAGGGCTAAATAAATAAATCTTAAAGGGTATACTTTACATTTCAACAATTGTATTCAATCAAAAACAGGACATATTTCTAAGTGACAATATCTACAAAAATATGTTGTTGTTGTTGTTGTTGTTGTTGTTGTTTTTTTTATGGGGGGGGTGAAACATCAATATCATTCTGTTTAATTCAGTTAAGGTTAGGGTTGAGAGCATCAACATCCATAATAATCTGGTTCATTATGTATACCCTTGAGGTTTTTTTTGCATGATATATGATGTTCCATTATTTGGACATGTCATTCTGCATGTTTAGCTGTAAACCGAGTGTGCATGTCCTATCTTTAGCACAGGACGAGATAAACACTACAAGCTGACAGATTGCTATCCTAAAACAGCACTCGGCTAAATAAGCTGACTGATAGTTTTGACCCCAAAAACATGGCCTTGTCTTTGTTCTCTCATATTCCTGGTCACAGGCTCATCTCGGCTGATCTACCTGCCGCTGTTATTTGATGTCTGGTAAACTAGGCTGGGTCAAGGCCAAATATGCTTCTGAAAATAAATTCTGACACAAAGCATCACGCTGTTTTTAGATAGAACTCTCAGTGTTTGTGTGATCAAGAGCATTACCTGGTCTTTTCAAACAATGCTAGAAGAATCGCAGTTGCCAAAGCAGCATCACTGTCTGGATAAAATGAACTCCTTTGAGATCAAAAACAACACCCTATGAACAATGTATCAGTTATGGGGCAAAAAAGCAGTGTGGAGTTTTAAAGTCTGTGAAGAAGGGCTGAAAAGAGAGAGAGAGGGAGATATCTCACACTTAGCAGATTTACTGAATGAGGTAAAGCCTGAGGACGCACCAAAGGGTCAAATAAACTGGACAAATAAATATACTAAAATACTTCACTAAAGCCAAAATAATGACATTAAAATGTGACATTTGCAAAGAAAACTGACAATTCTATCAATACATTCATCTATTCTCCTAATGGCTTATTCTCAGTAGGGTCTCGGCTTCTCAGGGGAAAGGCATCGAACAACCTGAATTGATGGAAATTGTTAATTGTTCCTACATTTTCATGCTTTCAGCATATGGGCAACTTTTGAGTCATTAGCAACTCCTACATACTATTGATCACACGATGACCTGCACGCTAGTCAATATGACCCCGTTAAGCCCTGGTATGTTATCACTAATATGTTTGTGCAGCTTAATCTTCACTGCTATGCTGTCTGCCTAATGATTTTTAACATTTAGATGCCAAATATTGTAGTAGCTTGTTATCTCAAATAGTAATATCTGAAATACTGCTAAAGGTGCAGTTCACCCAACATTGTAAATTACATTGTTTACTTATTTTATGTTTATCAGACATAATAAAGTTAAACAGATTTGGAACGGTGTGAGTAAAGAATGACAGAAGTTTCATTTTTAGATAAGGTGTCTTTTTTAGTCTTTGCAGGTATGAAATTCTTTCCAAGGCTCAGGTAATGCCTGTAAAAGAAAGATATGTTTTTGATAAATGCAGCATAAAATGGCTGAAGTTAGTTATTGTGTCTTTAAAGTCATTGTATTCATCAAAGCCGACTTCTTTCCCCTTAGCTGATCCCTTGCAGATACGATCGCATGCCTGAAGCAGTCATCTTTCTCACCAAGGCGATGCAGTGCCATCTTGTGTAAGAACATGCAGTTCACCTCTTAAATTTCAAGCTAACTCCTCTAGCTGTTTAAAACCTGAAACCTCACAATAGGCTGAACCATGCGGTACCATCAAACATTGAGGTTTTTTTTTTTTTTTTTTTTTAAACTCATCTTGAGACATCAAACATTTGGGGATTTTCCTCTTATCTTGCTCCCATTCTCTCCTCCTGATCCGATACTGCATTATGAGGTTTTTTTATGAAAGAAACACTAGAGCTTCTACATGCTTTGCTGGAATGGTAATAGCGGTGGCTGGGAAATGAGAAGATAAGGAGCATACATTAGGGCTGTGGTTATACGGTGCGAAGGTTTGCCTTGTTCTTTCGGTTGTGACGTTTCCCAGTCATTATGCTGTAGCGTCTATGTGTATGTGGTGATAAATAAGATGTATTGCGCTTCCCTGTGGATCAAGTGGATGAAAAAACCCAACTGGAATTAGATCTGCAGTTATCAGGTTCAATTCAACAAGATAGAGGAAACATTTCTGACCCTTTCCTCTCTGCCTTGTATCTGCGGCACAGCATCTCAGTAAATCAGGCTTAAGGATTCACGCCACTGATGGACTCTATCAAAATATTATCACAGGCCTGCACACACTTTTACGCAGGATTGCACTCTCCATCGTATGTACAGTAACGCTGCAGTGGCAGGGCCATTTACATGAACAGCCGAGTCCTGCCAGAGACAGGTCACGTTTACTGCACCCACGTAAATATTTATGCCTTACAACAAATGCACTCCTTGCCAGTGCCCGCTATCAAATCGATCCAAAGCATCAAAACAAAATTAGGAAGAAGTGAAGAATCTGGCCGAGGCGCCGCAGTTTGCCTGCACTCCAAAATTTAGCCATTTTGTTTTCACTTCAGATGGTGGAAAGAATGACCGTGATGAGATCATCAGCTCAAGGTTAATGTGAAGAGGAGTTGGTGATATGCGGCTCCAATCTAGGCCCACTCAGCGCTGCTGCCTTTTCATTTCTAGTGTTCATCTTGTTATCTGTAATTGTTAAGGGATGAGAAGACCAAGGCCGGGGCATTGGTTGATAAGCATTTGTGTGACAGCTTTGCAAATTGATGCTTATGGTCCAGTGCTGAAGGCTGCCGGCTGAGGATTGTGGGTGGGGAAGTGAGCTGCCCGGGCATAAGACAATACAATTATGAAAATCATCCATTTCATAATGTGTCTTTTAAACATTGACTGATCATATAGTTACAGCAGCGGTGGATGCAATAAGCGAACGGCAGAATGAAGTCTATTTGCCTGGCGAACCTAAATGTAAATATAATGAAGAAAGTGTGCACACCGAGAGAGAGAGAAAGAGAGAGAGAGTTTAAAGAACATTGGTTTAAAATGTTCTCATTTCATAGCCATAGTCAGATTGGCAATAAGCGCTACCAATGATGTTTTATTCATCTACATAAGTGAGAGTCAAGCCAGTCCCTGCTGAAATATTACAAATTATCATTTATATTGCTTCATTTTGTTGGTGGAGGAGAGCGGCTCTTTTTAGATCTGGTGTAGAGGAGACTGGATAGAGCAGCTCAGCTGCGGTGGGATGGAGCTGAGGTGGAGTTTTAGAGGTCATGGAAACAACAGCAGGTCGGTGTTGAGGAGATCATTGAGGGCCGAGTTCATTCATATACAATACACTAGATACTGTAGCTTAAAAAAAAATAAGTAAAAAAAACAAATTATATTAATAATTCATCAATTATGCCACGCTGGAAACTCAATCCCTTAATAAGCGGGTCATAAACCCATTTGAGTTGCTTATTTCAGATGAACACAAAATAAGATATTTTTGAAAAATATTGGAAACCTGTAACCACTGACTTCCATACTATTTTATTGTACTTCTATGGAAGTCTGTGGTTACAGGTTGTAACATTTTTCAAAGTACCTTCTTTTGTCTACCTTCTTTCATTTTTGGATGAACTATCCCTACAGTATAATACAATATAATATAATATAATATAATATAATATAATATGAAGCCAACAGTTTTCTGAGAGAACTAACCAACTGATTATGTGTCACTGTTGATGGATTTATGATGTCGGTACTTCAGTGCAAGCAAAATAGGCTTTCAATAAAACTTGAATACCTATGCAGAAGAATGGCATTTCTGTTTTAGTGCTAGAGAAGCAGAGGTAAAAAATGATTGTTGCCTTTCAAAAAGGGCAGGAAAACTTCGACCTCCATGACCACTGGGCATGCAATCCAAGGACACTCTGAGTCTGCTTCTGGACTGACCAGAGTCAAATGTTGGCTATAGTAAATTTTAGTCACTGTTTTTTAGAGTTAATTTTGAAAGAAAGGAAACTTTCTCTAAAAAAAAGTCATGCATAGGCAAGCAAGCTCCACAGTAGATTTTTATTAACAGTCCAAGCAGCAATACATCACAAAAGAACAGATTTAGAGAACAACAAAGGGGGTTAAGGGTGCCATTTGGGAGTGGGATCCTTTGAGTTTTACACTTAAACTGTGAAATATTTAGATCAAAAAGAGTGTGCATGCTTTATTCCTTGACAATAAATGCCAGATTATACATTTTTAAATTGTAGCCTAAATATCGAACCATGTTTTGAAGCGATGATAGTTACTGAGACAAAAAGATCCCGTCACACCTCAAATCAAACTCGATGTTAGCCTATGAAATGACCATTGGTACTGCACCCCATTACCTAAACTGTCTACTTAAGTCTTGCGTTGTGGTGCCATCCCAGAAGTACAAAATGACTTTAAAAAACTTTTAGCTTTACTACATTTCCTGCTAGGGGAGTGATTTGCCTATTAACAATATTTAAAATTGTCTGATCACAGTTGGTTTTCACAGAGCACGACTATCTGGGGTAGCATTCAGTTGCTGGGGTGTTCACACTGCACAATGGATCAGTGACAGGAGAAAACTCACTATAGACTACAATAAAAAGCAATCGCCAACCTGTCTGACTGGCAAATGCTCATGAAAAATGCAACACAAGCTCACTGGGAAAATGTACCCTAGTGTACATTTTTGAAAACTGGAAATATGAGCTCACAGACACATATGGCTGCATTTTATGTATAAAACTGCTGACTGCCTACCTCTGTGTAGATGGCTTTTCTAGCATGACTGATTTGGGTGGCAGTTCACCGCAAACGGCTCCAGACTTGGGAGGTGGAGTGGAGCGGACCAGGGTTTGTGTCTAGAAAAGGATAATTCCAGAAACCAGTGAAAATGCCCCATTAGCGTATTTGAGATTGTCATAAATGTACACTGTGCCCTCTACTAATTTAATCGCTGACAGGTATAGATATTAGCCAAAAACAGGAAACTTATTATGAGATTTGCCTGTTTGTTTTCATGGCAATAGAAAATGCATAAATCTGAAAAGTGGAAGTTTTTGAAAACGCTTCAACGAGTCTACGAAGACGATAATGCCATAAACATGGATAGTGTGTGTGTTATTAAAATGCAAAGGAAAATCTTTTCTGTTTTTGGCTACATCATTGTTGTGTAACCATAGTCTTAGCAAACCAAATATTTCCCTTTGATAATTCACACTATGTTATTGTCACTCGAGTAAACAAGCACCTATTTTCATCGATTTCGGGCATTTGACTGCGATTTCACAAAACCTGTTGGCAAGTATCGATTTTAGCATCCAAGTCTATTAGAAATGGATAAAGACAGATTTTTTTTGTGAACACGACACTTTAACAGTACCATTTCCTGTTCTGACTCAGTTCTATCTATGTTTTCCTTATTTATTAATTAAAAAACATGTTAATCTAACAGGGACTTGTCACAGCACCAACCTATTGTTGCTCTGTTGTTGATCTGATCGCTTCTAAGGTCATCATTTGCTTTGAATAAAAGCA
The DNA here is from genome assembly GCA_903798125.1 of Danio choprae. Lineage (NCBI taxonomy): Eukaryota > Metazoa > Chordata > Actinopteri > Cypriniformes > Danionidae > Danio > Danio choprae. Next base: position 3,494,651 of record CAIGQW010053631.1, read on the forward strand.
TCTGTTAAAAGATTAAATGATCATCACAACACAACCTAATGCCATGCAACAAAGCCAGCAAACTATAATGTAGTCTTTTCACATATTTCTCCAAACTGATCTTGCCACATTGAAAAGGTTAAGCCAAGGAGACCTACTAAGCCCAAAACTCTCAACAGCAATCTCACTCTCGTCCACCTATGCAAACATGACTCATTCCACAGCTGCATACAGTCATTTAACGAAACCTCTCAATTCGGTCCTCCAGCATGCAATACGCACAGCCAAGCAACAACAGAGCACTTCAGACTAAATTAGTCTCTTCACTTTTATGTGGACGAGGCAGGGGACAACAGACGACAGGAGACCAGGATGGTGAACTCCTATTGAAACAGGACTATGATTATTTTATTCAGAGAGATAAAAACATGAGATCAAGCTGTGTACAGCCGGGATATACATCACAGAAAAGAGCTGTCCTGCTTAAAAGAAACATGCATTGGCGATGGTTTAGAAAAATGGAGGCAAAGCAAAGTGTGTGGGTTAAATAAAGGTTTGTGTTGCCAGAGGGGACAGGGTGGTAGGAGCGATATATATCACCCAGCAGATATTTCGCCTCTGAGCCTCCTGGGATGGAGAATCTGTGACTCTGCATGGGCGGCGAGTCCTGTTTGATGGACAGTGCTGTGACAGGTGGTGTCATGCAAGCAGTGTGTGGCGGCTGTGGGCTGGGCAGGAGGTGATAAACTCTGTCACTTTTCCCAAATTCCAGCACTGATGAGAACGGCATCTACAGCTGTTCAGCCATTACCATTTCAGAGTCTCCACCTGCACTGAGCTTATGATAACCAACAGCTGGTTAGCCTGATAAACCAGCATCTCCTCTGGCCATAAAAGCAATTCTGAACATTGCTTTGCAGTTGATATATAGAGCATCTGAACAGCGTGCTTGGGCAGTGTGTGAGTTTGTGTGTCTTTCTGTTTGTGCGTATGTTGTTGTTTTAGGCAGTAGTGGGGGGTGTCTCTGCTACAGTAAAAGGTCATGGGTAATAGTTTTGAATGTGTGGAGGACTCCTGCAAATCCGGATGTGTCGTGCTGAGCTGATGGCCTTGTCACTGTGCCATGAATAGACCTGCCCCTCCCACTGAACACACACGCATACATATATTTCCATTTAAGCAGAAAAGAATAAGCAAGGAAAACAGAGACAAAACAACAACGCAAAGATTGAAGGAGAGAATAAAGAATAGGATGAAGTAAAGAGGAAACAAATTAAGGAAGAATGAAAAAATGGGGAGGGATGGATGAATGGATGGGTGGAAAGTGTCAACAAACTGAAATAAGAAGGATTAGAGAGAAAATACTGAGCAAAATAAACAAGTATGATAGTAAGTATAAAGAAATCTAAGTACAATGAAAAGAAGGAAGGAAGGAAGGAAGGAAGGAATTAAGAAAAATTAAGAAAGAAATGAACGAAGAAAGGAAGAAAGAAAGGAAGGAATGAAGGAAGGAAGGAAAGAAGAAAGGAAAGAAGAAAGGAAAGAAGAAAGGAAAGAAAGGAAGTAAGGAAAGAAAGGAAGTAAGGAAAGAAAGGAAGTAAGGAAAGAAAGAAAGAAAGAAAGAAAGAAAGAAAGAAAGAAAGAAAGAA
>CAIGQW010053631.1:3501143-3568847 GCA_903798125.1 Danio choprae
CATCTTCCAAAAGTCTTCGCCTCACTGTGCATGCAGATGCGCTCACACCTGCCTGCTGCCATTCCTGAGCAAGGTCTGCACTGGTGGCACTCCGATCCCGCAGCTGAATCCTCTTTAGGAGACGGTCCTGGCGCTTGCTGGACTTCCTTGGACGCCCTGAAGCCTTCTTAACAAGAATTGAACCTCTTTCCTTGAAGTTCTTGATGATCCTATAAATTGTTGATTTAGGTGCAATCTTAGTAGCCACAATATCCTTGCCTGTGAAGCCATTTTTATGCAACGCAATGATGGCTGCACGCGTTTCTTTGCAGGTCTCCATGGTTAACAATGGAAGAGCAATGATTTCAAGCATCACCCTCCTTTTAACATGTCAAGTCTGCCATTCTAACCCAATCAGCCAGACATAATGATCTCCAGCCTTGTGCTCGTCAACATTCTCACCTGAGTTAACAAGACGATTACTGAAATGATCTCAGCAGGTCCTTTAATGGCAATGAATGCAGTGGAAAGTGGGAATTTTTTTCAGGATTAAGTTAATTTTCATGGCAAAGAAGGACTATGCAATTCATCTGAACACTCTTCATAACATTCTGGAGTATATGCAAATTGCTATTGTAAAAACTTAAGCAGCAACTTTTCCAATTTCCAATATTTATGTAATTCTCAAAACTTTTGGCCACAACTGTAGATACAAGCCTTCATACGTAATAACACAGGGATAAAGAAGGAAACGTCATCCATAAGCTACCTAGAAACAGACAGCTGGGGATGGATCATACTGGCTTTTATATACCACCACACTCTACGAATCCCCCTGTGTTTGCGGGAATGCACATTTGTGTTCACTTCTATTCGCTAGGCGTTGGAATATGTGCACACATGTTTCCTATATATGTGCGCATGTCTCTGCAAATCAACATACTGCGCTTGTTTGGATCAGCCTATGCACCTGAGAATAAATATGCCTGGATATATTTGGACTAGGATGCGTGTTTCTGTTCAAAACACCGCCCCCCCCTCACCTATATGCATACACACAAACATGCACAGCTGGACACAAACAATGCCAGAGATACGTCTTTGACAAATTAAACCTCTCCACCTCACCTGTCATCTCACTAGTCAGCAGGGAAAGAGAAGCCTTGTGAATCTGTGGATGAAGCAACATCCTCATCTCTGGGTCCAGTCCTCCTGCACACGGCTTTGGCCCGTGTTGTGCACTGACCCTCTCACAGCACAGACATAAATAACCCATGCTGGGTGAAAGGACTGCAGTGGCCACAGACGCTCTCGGGTATTCAGGCAGCAGACACTCTGCGGCAATATCTAGCACTTCCGAGCTAAAAGCGAGGCTGAAAATAAGCTGAGTAGCGCTTTGGGTTTAATGTTTTATTCTGAAGAGGAGCGGGGAGAACAGAGCTGCATTATCATCCTTCATCTTTAAAAGCATATATTCAGATTTCTGAAAAAGGGCTCTATTAGAATAGACTAAAAGAGCAGTGGAATCTGAACAATACAGAATGTAATTTTCCTAATCAGGATCTGGGCTGGTTTCCCTGTAAAACGAACTATCATTAAAACAAGACACATTTACTTGATGAGCAAAAGTGTGTAATGTAGTAAGTCTTGTTTTCACAGAATATCTCTGGAATTAAGTGTATTTTTTTGCCTCACACCCTGCTGGCAAATTGTTATTTCCTTGCTTTAAGCATAAATCTCATTAAATGTTGTTAGATCCCAGATTTAAAAAGAGGAAAGAAAATGTGCAATTGGGTTAGAAAAAAGTCTTTGTGTTCTCACCCACACCGTTCCAAAGCCTTTTCTGTTTCTAACAGAATAAAGTAAAAACAAGATGTTTAGTGAGATATCCATACTGCTCTTCAATACAATTAAAGTAAACGAAGAAAAAAAACATGGTGAAAACTTCTTTTTTTTTTACTAAAACTAAAAAGGCGTACTCACACTAGCTACAGTTGCCTTGAACCATGCTGAAGCGCTTATTGTCCCCCTCCCCTCTCCCCCGATGGCCTGCACTCACACTGCATCTTTACCTTCTGAACCCGAGCACGTTTACGTCATCGATGATGCGACTGTTCAGTTTAACAAGAAGAGAAGCGCTCAGCACAGCACAGTAGAGATTGCTTAGTTATAGTTTGTTGTTTGGGATGCATTAACACACAGTCAAATATTTTGGCGAACAGATCCAGCATTTTTGACGCTCATAAACTTTCAGAAAGTCCTCGTGCTGCACGCATTAGGATGTTTGCTGGAGGTGCAGCTGATGTGCAGCCAGGGGTTTGCGTCTTTAATAAACTACGACAGTTTGCGTTCAATGAAAAGTAAGAATGATTAAAAATCCATATGAAACAGTCCCTTGAAAGTGACGTCACATCTTCAGTTTCAGGCTCAGGAGCGCTTTGCACTCACACTACAAGCGTACCGCGTTAAAGCCAAACCGAACCACACTCTGACACACCTCTTCCAACCGGGCCAGGGCCGGCCAACTGAACCACGCCTGGGCCCGATTCGGAGCACTCACACATGTCAAACGAACCGGGAAACTAGCCTGGGCATGGTTCGGATAGCATAGTGTGAGTGCACCCTTAAAATACAACTATAGTCATTGTTCACTAAATATATCATCACGTATACTGGACACATTAAAAACATCATATACTTCAACCAAAACTAAAGAACAAAGTTGTGACATTAAAGGTTGGAAGTTTCTTTCAGGAATTTGCGACAGCTTCTTCCAAAAAAACTTGCTTCAGCTGGTAAACATCATAAAACTACCACTGGTGTTTGGCGATGATGTAATAGGTATGTGTGGCTCTGGGGTTCTTTGACATGGAAAGCTTTTCTAGTTTATCTCCTCTGTTCAGTCCATTGATGCCAGAATCTGTATTACGATGAACAAACCCAGAGCTAGAGAATTGGTTTTGACTTGACACCATAACTCTGATAATCAGTTTTCTCTGTCAACTCAGGCTTTGATCCATCATGTGTGTTGAAACTGTGCTTCACTTCTCGTGAGAGAGTTGGCAAGATTCACAGCCAAAGATTAAAAGTTTGAAAATATAAAGAATTTAAACATTTAAACAGCAAGATGAAAAGAGCTGTTTATGGAAGATGACAACTAAAAGAAATCATCTTGCTCTTGCAGTTAGTTTATATAGTTAGTACTTTATAGTTGTACAGAAAGTGAAAAAAATCTAAGCTTAAATGTACTGGAGTCATCTATTGATTCTAAAACTTATTTCCAATGCATATGATCTGTAAACTAGGGTGTCAGCAGGGGTGCTGCTAGGGATTCTGGGCCCCCTGGGTAACTGTCCCAGGGATCCATTCTTCATACGTGGATTATTCAATTAACTGGATTTGAATATTGAGGATTTGAGAAGATTCAAGATAATTTCGTTCTTCAAAACTGCAAGCCCAAACCTGCTTAGGTGCATCTTTACTTCATATAAACAAGATTAGATTGTGTTATTTCAAGTAAAGGTGATACTGAAAAAAACGTACCAACTGATGGTATTTTCTTCCAAAAGTACTGTATTAAATTGGGAGAAAAAACAACATTTTTTTTTTCAAATATAACTTAAAACTTATGTAATACACTCCGAAAAAGATGTACCAAAAACTCTTAGGTGTGGTAGCTTTTCAAGGGGTTCAAAGGGAACATTTTTGTACTTTTTAGAGACTAAAGTGTACACTTCAGGTACTCATATATACCAATGCGGACCATTTAGACAACTACAAACTTTAAAAAGATGCTGCTGCAGATTTAGAACAGCTTCTAAGAATGTACGATAATAGACATGGCCAATATTCTTGTTGATATATTTTTTTGTGAATAAATAATTACTTAATTTACAGGAGTCGAACACAATAACATTGAGAGCTAATATGCCGGACACAGATGTAGACCACTTCTTAAATATCAAAATGCTGTTTTGATACAAAACTGTAAGCCTGTGCAAACACCTACAACAAATGTATATTGTTCGATTAAAGGCACGTTCAATTCAACACATTCAATTATTATTTACTTCAAATGTTATATCATTTTGCGCACATGGCTGACAACTGAATATTAATCAGATGATGTCATCTTCCCAGCCAGCCATTGCATTGACAGTCATGACAAACACAACAACAACGAGCACACACAGTGATTTCGGATAAATTCATCCAAATATTTCAATCTGATTCGCAAACTTGTTTGAAGAACCAAATTAGACAGAGATCAGTTATCACAATTGCCAGCATACAGCAAATCATCTTAGATTGTTTAAGCAAGAGATGAAGGTGTTCTTGCCGGAAGTCATCACAGGTAGCAACAATCAATATCAATAACAAGCATTAGAATTGCTGCATATTCATATAACAATAAAGAATTAACATTTTACAGTTTATTCAATTAACTAAAACAATGCATTTATAAATATTACTACAAATAATTACATACATTAAACAGTTCAAGTAATTCAAAACCATTTATGCCCACCATTTTCAAGTTGCAAAGCTATCACTTTCCTTTATTTTAAATTTTTCTAGATGTTATCCATGTTTTAGCACAGCTATATACATGAAGCCATATACATGAATATATAGTTTTTTTAATTTAGCACAAATATTTTATACACAGACACTAATGAAAAATATTCTTAAAGTCATATGAGCTGCATTATTCTGTGTTAAGTGACAAACAGTGTTTTTCTCACACATAATCTTTGATTAGCTCTTTAAAATCAAGGCGTCTTGCTTAATTGTGCTCAATAGTAGGCATGAATATGCATAACGAGAGCAGTTTTACTGTTGCTTAGTGATTTTCATCTTTATATAAAAGCTGCTCTATTACTTTTGTTCAACTGAAATAAAAAAATAAAAAAATATTGTTAACTTCCCGTGGATAAACATTGGGGTGAAGAATGGAGAATTTCTATTTATATTTTATTCATTCATTTATTCATTTTCTTTTCGGCTTAGTCCCTTTATTAATCTGGGGTCGCCACAGCGGAATGAACCGCCAACTTATCCAGCATATGTTTTACACAGCGGATGCCCTTCCAGCTGCAACCCATTACTGGGAAACATCCATACACACTTATTCACACATGGACAATTTAGCTTAACCAATTCACCTGTACAGCATGTCTTTGGAATTGTGGGGGAAACCGGAGCACCCGGAGGAAACCCAAGCAAACACGGGGGGAGAACATGCAAACTCCACACAGAAATGCCAACTGACCCAGCCGGGACTCGAACCAGCGACCTTCTTGCTGTGAGGCGATTGTGCTACCCACTGCGCCACCGTGCTGCCCTATTTATATTTTATGTTAGTAAAAAGAGCTTTATAAAGATTAGCTTCAGCATCATAACACAAAGAGGAAACAAAAAAGCTGTCATCCCTATCTTTCCCCCTTCTTTTTCATTTCTTTCCACTTTTTGTATCCTAATTTTGGCTTCAATCTCTCAAGTTTTCCCGTCTACCTGAATGATGCACAAATTACAAAATTTGTCTGTAAAGTGTCACAATTCTGAATAATCTATAAATGTCTTAGGGACACACACACACACTCTCTTAAAACAAAGAGTGCTTTCATTACATTGTGCTTCCTTAGAGATTATTGTGCATAGATTCAAGTTAAAGCCAATTTATGCCAAAATATGGAGCTTGGCTGACCCCCCTGTGTGACCAGGGCCCTTAAATATAATCATAATCTTCCCCCTGTTACAGCGCCCCTGGGTGTCAGAAATTTCACTTTGCTCACAGCTGATTGGTTTGCTATCTCTAATCCAGACTAATCTGCCTATACCATACCTTAAACCCAGAGTTGAACTAAACTTTAAACTCGGTTGCCAGCTAATCCAGCTTTACGGTGTAATCTCCTGATGTCAGCAAGTAAAAACATACACAAGTTGCTTTTTCTTTACTCCTAAAGAAAAATTTTTTTTTGAATATGTGTATATTTAAATTTGGTGTATTATATTTGGTTACAAGACAAATTAGGATCGTATTTAGTGTCAAGGAAACAATGGACTAATACTTCTTGTGATGGCATCTGAAAAATGGTGAAAAACATGTGACTCATTCTAGGATTACAGGTACATTTTAAGCATGTCCTTTCATTTACCTTAAACTGGAATTTACAGTAAACTGAATCCATTATTAATGTAAGATAATGCATAAATGTGATAGGGAGCATTTGATTCTGTTTTTAATTGTTGTTAAAGCACTAACAGAGTGGAGTAGCAGAGTTGACAACCAGATACATGGCATATCTAAAATAAAATTTAGCATTTTCATTCTATTATTGTTTATAAAATGTGAATGGACAAAACAAGTCACTGAAATATTACAATAATGGAGTTGAGAAATGGTGAATCTACTATTTGTGTATCCTAAACATTTTGTACAAATTAATGAGAGAAGAATAAATGACATGCCTCAATGCCTTCAAGATTTTCCCACCAGAGGACGTGACGTCACTTAGAGCAATTCACATTCTATCTCTATCAGTGCTTTAAATAGTGTTATGCCCTTTATAGCCAATGTAACAGAGATGACCAGATACAAAACAATACAGAACATAGATGTTTCATGTTTATTTAACCTACCTAGTAGAGTAAACATGCAAAAAGATGAAAATTAGACTTAATTATTTCATGTTAATTAAAGCTGGATGTATGATTCAGCCCATAAGTTAATCATTTCAGGACAAAATGTCCCCAAATACACATACAAACATTTTTTTTAGATATTTCGATATAATTCGTGTTATTATTCAAAAGTGTTTCATAATAATGTTTGAAATAAATACCTAAATAAATAAATAAATAAAATATTTATCTTGGAGATGCAAAATGTTCTACAAAAAAATTATAATCACCCATGTATGCTAATAAGATCTACCAATTATAAATTTCATTTTAGTTTGTTTGTAACACAAAGCTATAGAATGGCTTCAACATAACATTCATTCATTCATTCATTCATTCATTCATTTTTCTTCAGCTTAGTCCCTTATTTATCAGGGGTCGCCACAGTGGAATAAACCTCCAACTATTCCAGGATATGTTTTACGCAGTGCATGCCCTTCCAGCCGCAACCCACAAACAGCCATACACTCTCATTCACATGCACTCATCTACGGGCAATTTAGTTTATTCGTTTCACCTCTAGCACATCTTTGGACTGTAGGGGAAACCGCAGGAGCGCCCGGAGGAAACACACACACGAACGCAGGGAGAACATGCAAACTCCACACAGAAATGCCAACTGGCCTAGCCGGGACTCAAACCTGCAACCTTCTTGCTTTGAGGCGACAGTGCTAACCACTGAGCCACCATGCTTCCGCTTCAAAATAACAGTGCAACATAAATAACATACATAGTGTACAAGTTGTATGAAACATTTATGATATACGTTGTTTTTAATCATCCTTAGTGCTTGACACTGCGTTCAGTCATGCTGTATAAAAAAGAACATCAGTCATATTCTACCTGTTTATTTTAAGAACAACATGAACATAAGGAAAATGACAGAATGATGATAAACTAGCAATCTTTCATGGAGTTTTACTTGCTTTCAAACTTTTTTCCTAGTAAAAAAGGGAAAAAAAAAAATCAACTAATCATCACCATCAACTATATTTGCAAGTTGCAAAGCTATCATTTTCCTTTTTTAACTATATACATAATGCGACCCCGAAAATATATATATTTTTTAATTTAGCACAATTTGGTTTTGTACGGTCTCTTTTTTACACAGACATAAAAGAAAAAAAAAAATCGAACATTTCTCAGGTTTCTGTGTGATTAAACAGTGAATGAAATAAAAACCCTCAAATATCACAATAACAGAGTTGATAAATGATGAATCTACTATTTGTGTATCCTAAACATTTTGAACAAATTAATGAGAGAAGAATAAATTACATGCCACGAATATGGTATGTCATAAAAAAATTATAATAACAAATAAATAAATACCTTTCAAAAAAATATTTAGCTTTAAAACAAAGTCATATATATCAATGCTAAAAATAAAAGCACATAATTTTTCTTCAATAATATCTAAACCACTGGAAGGAAGCCTGACTGTCTTTTCCCACACTTAGCTGCAGTGTGCACTTGACGACAGAGTGAAGTCCTCTTTTATTGAGTGTGCCTTGTTACAGCTCCAGCCTGGAACAGTGGGAAGGTATTAAGGAGTCAAAACAACTGTCTCTGTTTCTCCTCTTGTTGCGTCTGCGGTGGAACTAATCGTTGCGTCCCGCTGTTCTCCAAAACTACACTTCACAGCTCTTTTTTTCTGAGAGCTGGTCTGGTAATCACTTCTCCAACAGCATGCACTGCTCTGGACTAATTAAGCCCCCAAACCCCCTGAACAGGTCCCGGCGAAACCATTCTTTAAATCTCCACTAACTGATGTGATGCCAGGGATGTGAACAGGTAGAGGGTGGCAGACTGCAGAGAGGAGAGTAAACTTCCCACAGAAAGGGCTTATGGGACTGCACTCGTCCCCCTCTCCACCCCCGAAAGTGGATCCCAAATGAGAACGTGAGCCTCCCAGAGCAAAACAGACCTTATTGGCAGTGGAGAATGTTAATGATTGTTTATTCTCTCTTTGAGAAGGTGATGGAGGGGAGGGAGGAGAGGTGATTGATTTGCTTCATTTGCCGTGATATCTATTGTAATTGTTACCGTGTTTGACAGCTGTGCCTTGGGCTTTGGGCACATACCGAGAAGGAGAGTGCGCTCATGGCACTCGCTGTCGCTCCCCTTAATAATGGAGTGATTTGTAAATATGATTTATTTATTCCAAAGTTATTAGAGGCACACGCGCTTTATTTGTTTTGCATTTCATGGCATCACACGAAGGCTCCCGAGCCCGACAGGAGCGTGGCTTGGCTTTCAGTGACAGCTTGTTTTGTGCTTTAATAACGACAACGGGTAGCAACGCTGCCACAACTCACCACTTTTATGCTCACTTTACTAGAGGCGTCGAGTTACAAAAAAAAAAAGAAAGAAAGAATGACGACAACTTAAGTGTGAGCTGTAACTGTCATCGACACTCCCCTGTCTCCTGCTGACAAATGTTGACAGCTCTCAAGCAAAACAGTTCCAGGTTGCAAAGATAGTGGCGTTATCTTTGGAGATGGCAGGCCAGTTTTGAGTTATACCTGCCTGTCACTTGTCTTTTGGAGAAATCTTCAGAGACCGCGGTGTAAAAATAGCTCTCCTTTAGAGCGCTGAACACTGTCTCTGTCAATTTCTATGAGTTTTTTTAGACAAACTATGCAGAATGTCAGCTCCGCCAAACAGACACTTAAACAAAGATGCACAGCAGTTGCCACCGACTAAAGCAATGGAAGTGTGACAGCTCCTGCACGCGTACTGAAAACTGAAAACGGTGATATCCTGTATAGGTTTCACTAACGTTTAAGATCACACGTGAAACCTTGGCGCTTCTTTTCATTACTGAAGCTTTGGTCCATGTCCAATAATGCTAAACTGTGTTAAAGGCATTCAGGCTGAGTGAAAGAACCCTTTTGTTGCTTTGTTTAAAAAGTGAAACGTCTGATCTTGCGGCTTTCTCTCTGTATCAGTGTGATTTTTTTTTTTATTGCTTTGTGGATAATAGCAAGATGTCAATGACCCGTATTTTAATGTTTTCAAAAATACAAAAATTCAATTTATTCAAACAAGGAATGGTTTCCATACATTTCTTCTATGATGATTATCTCAGTGAAAAGTTCATATGAATTGCTGTTTGTCAAATATGTCAAGGTGACTCACTGTAGCTCTCTTGATATAATCAAAACAAAAAAGAAATCTTGAGATTTCAGAGCATAATATTTTATTATCTGTATTTTAACAAAATGCTGCACTGATGAATAATAATGAATAGTTCATTGGTATGCATAATGTGTATATATTCGCCCCTGGAACACAAAACGAGTCGCATGGGGTATATTCTTTGGAATAGCCAACAATACACTGTATGAGTCAAAAATGTATACCAAAAAATCATTATAATATTAAGTAAAGACCATGAAGACATTTTGTAAATTTTCTCCCATAAATACATCAAAACTAACACGCATTGCTAATAACTTTAAAGACAAATTTAAAAGCAATTTCCTTAACGTTTAATTTTTTATTTTTTATTTTTACTCACATTCTAGATTTTAGTTGTACCTCTGCCAAATTTTGTCCTGTCCTAACAACCACAAATCAGTGGAAAGCTTGTTTATTTAGCTCAATTTTAAACTTCAATTACACTCAGTGCTGGTATTTTTCTTTTAATAAGTTTAGCCTTGGTGAGCAGAGACTTATTTCAAAAACATAAAAAAAATATGTTATAAAATATGTTAAGTTATCTGAATAAAGTTTACCAAGTACGCTGAACTAAAATATTTTTATTTGAAATGTTCACAAATAATACTTTGTTCGACAAATATGGTGCTTCAATGTTAAAAATTTGCTCTGTTTGGCTAACTGCCCAATCTATTTCACCAGTGTAATGTTGAGAGAGAGCGTGATAGAGCGGTTCTAACCAGTCAAGCGTTTCTGCCAGATCATAAGGTAGGTATGTATACATTATTTTCTTATTGTCATCTAACGTTGTATTATTTGAAATGTAATCTTTGATGTGCGCGTGTATCCTAACATAACGATCTGTTCAAATGTAGCTCTGGGTTACTTCTTTCGGTGCACTTGTTTGACTTTTTACATCATTTTGAATTTTGAGTGCTTGTATTTAAAACAAATAGCGATTTTTTATTTAAATTTTTTTAAACACACGAGTATTACCAAACAAGTTGTAGAAGATGTTGTACTAGTCAAAATCCTTAGCAAAACAACAAACAAAGTTAGATCCTTTCTATCTGAATTACTTAAACAAATGGTGACATGCTTTCATTATTCTTTTTATTCTTGTATTATTTATGATCATGCAAGACCATCTAATAAAATTACTAATAAACTATTTAACTGTGTCAAGTCCATTTGCAGTCACTCAAAATCTGTCAAGTTGCGTTCTGACAGTATGACAGAGGTTACATAAAAACATATGTTTCACTTGCCTTGAGAGACCATTTTAAATTAATACATGCAGAGAGAAAGCTGAAATCAGTAAGTCTGACAAGTTATGAAGTCATATGAAACAGAACTAATTTTATTTATGTACTTATTTATCAATATTTAAAACATGACCACTATCAAATTCCATCATATGGAAAGAGCAAGATTATTGTTATGTGTTTTACACATAAAACAAAGTCACATTTTTTTAAAACAGCAATGATTACAAGATGAAATAATAATATTTGGGTGAACCATCCTCAAAGCACGTCCGATTTACATCAGTCCACGGATCAAAAAAGACACTGCCACATCTACATACAAGTACAGATCCTTTTAAAGAGCTCATGCAATGACAGATCTTCATCCTTGAAGGAATCTAATTGTGTTTCCTGTCCTCAGAGACTGCAGCCGTCAGCTCAGCAGCAGGTGAGCATCTCCCTCTACTGGAGCCGAGCGGAACAGAGCTGCTTCCACTCAAAACATTCCTGCTCCGAAGCGACAACTGGCATTCTTCATGCGTACAATGAAATATGCAGCAGCCACTCAAGCAGAAAGGGCTTCACTGACCTGTGCCATGTGCTTCATAGCGATGCACAGGTGGCAATAGCTGAGGTGACCTGTTCCCTCCCACTGTTTGTATTACTATGTAAAATAAATCGATGTCCTCCAACACACAACATCTCAGGGGAGGTGAGAGAAGAGGGTCGGTTGGTATGTGTGTGTGTGCAGGCATGGGGCTGTTTTACAATATCAGGCACATCAGCTCCTTGAAATACACTGACAAGAAATGGATCTGCTTTTGGCAGTAAATTGATTAATTCTGGAGTGTCAAAAGGAAGGACTTCAGATTGCCTGTGGTCTTTAAGGTAATACAGTACGACAGTTTAAGAGTCCTGAAACGCATCGCAATAGCCTTGAAGTGGAGAGGTTAAAGCAGAGGAGAGAGAGAGAGAGAGGGGGACAAACGCTCCTCTCGTCGCGCGCTAGCGTCTTTTACTTCGCTCCAAGGTCAGCGAGGCTGTCTGCCTCCGCTATAGGAATTGTAATCAATTCTTACATTTCAAGGGGGAGCAAAATCTGAACAAGTCGCTCAAAGGAAGATAGATGAGAGAGCACAGCCACAAACACATAGATCAATATTATTCAGAGCGCATGGAAAAAAATGAAAAAAAAAAAAAACAATAAATTACAATTTTAATCAATGATCTGTGGAGGAGATGCACAGAGATGTTCTGCAGTAAATTTGCCCTTAACCACTGCTAAATGCATTATTCACAAAAGCAATGGAAGGAGGTGTTTGTGGACTTTTCTGTTTGAAGTGCCAGCATTGAGCTTCTTTGACTCTTTTCTTTTGTATATGTACTGTATGAGCGTGGGATGTGAAAGTATGGGTGAATGCATGGGGACGGATGTCCAATTATAAGGTAATAGGATAAATAATAATTGTAATTGTGATTTATCATGCTGTGTCTGAGCATCTCCGATTGGATTTTCCCAATGGGATACCGGACAAAAGAGCAAAGCTGAAAGGAAATTTTAGAAACAGTTCTTTTCATTTCTGTCAGCGAGATGGGCTACATCTTCTGATCCGAGTGCTTTATAAGTTTGATAAGGTGAGAATACAATCTCAGTGCCACGAAACATCAAACTCCTTCATCTCTGTCTGTGGAAATTATCTGAAAATGTGCAGTTGTTACCTTTATGGGATGGTTCTGTCATCATTTACCCACCCTCATGTTGTCTCAGACCCGTATGACTTCCTTTCTTCAGTGGAACACAAAAGAACTAAATGCGAAGACAATTTGTTTTCGCTGATCTTTTCATGCAATTTGAATAAGCTGGAGCTTTTAAGCTTCAAAAGGAGCCAAAAACAAGATGAAAGCATAATAAAAGTAGTCCATGTGACTAAAATTCTAGTCATAAAAAGTAATCCATGCACTAAATTTCAAGTCGTCTAAATTGTATTCAATAGTGTTGGGTGGAAAACTGACTGAATTGTAGTTGTTTTTAGTGATAATCCTTCTTTAAAATCAGTTTAATACTTATACAAAGGGAGGACGTCATACACAACAGACTTTCCAACTAAAACAAAAAAAACTCCATGTATTTTCATGATCATTTACTTAAAAACAGCATTTTGAAAGTACAAAAACATGATTTTGTAAAAATGAAGAGGTCATCCAAATACTGTATGCACATGTTCAGACTATACTGTTTGCAAGTGAGAAAACATGTATTTAATATTAGCCCATATTAGTCCAGATTCATAGTGTTATTTACAAATGTTTGCCATGTATAACACTTGCAGAAACCTAATAATTTTGCAGATCGGTGTGAACATCATCTAGATGTATACTTTTTAAATACACTGCTGTTGTGTAAACATACGTAACTCTAATTGTTATTTATCACAATGACATGACTTAATACAATTATGCTTTTATAACTCAGACACAGCCATCTATTGTGAATTTACAAAGAAGAGTGAGGAGCACGCAAACTTCTTTTTTTTTGTGAATTTTACTGACTCATCTTACACAAAGGTATAGTGTGGCTTCTGAAGACCTTGCAAATAGCATACACGTTATATGGACTGCTTTTATGGCACTTTTGATGTCTGAAAGCTTTACTCTCTATTCTTAGTAAATGCATGAAAACGGTCTTCAGTTTCTCCTTTTGTGCTCCCCAGAAGAAAGGAAGTCATACTGGTAAGAAACAACACAAGGGTTAGTAAAAGATGAAAGAGTTTCATTTTTCGTTTTAAGGAGCAACTGTATTTCTACCCAATCTGACCTTAAAAAATATTGTTGTTGGTATAACCCAATATATAGCCGGGTTCATTTAAATTTATTAAATCATATTTTTGCCTTGAGTGAAATCATTTAATTGAGACGTCACCACAAAACCACTTTTACTGTGCCGGTTATGAGATATGTCAAGTTTCATAATACAGCTCTATTTTCCCCCAAAGCCTGTAAAACGTGGGTGGCAATCCACAAATCTCCCTTATATAGACTTTCTGACAGGGTTTTAATGCCACCAGTAAAACTTTTCAAAGTCGCAGAGCTTCCAGGAGTCGAGACTGTGGGGGTCGGGGGTCTTCCGCTCAGCTGGAGAGGCAGCCACACAAAGGTGGAGCGAGCCGCTATCAGTCCCTTTGAGATGATAATCTGCGAGATCGCTCTTGCAGCGACAAACGGGGCCACGGAGACTGCCATCTTTACATTACTGAGAAAAGGCCAATGCCGACTGACAGCTACAAATGAGCCCCGCTCCTGAGCCTAGACACAATCACAGCCATCTAAACCCACACTGACGTTTTAATCCTCCCGAAATAACCTACGCTGAAATTCTCCCACAGAGGCGATGAGAAAGGGTTTGTGTGTGTGTGTGTGCATGCGTGTGTAAAAAAGCAAGAAATTGGGAAGAAAAGCACTGACATGGAGTGGGATGCTTGTGTGAACATGGTTTCTGTATGAATGCAACTGAGAGTCTACATCAATGGTTTTTAACTGCTTTTCACTCAGGAGCCAAAAAATAACATTGGACACGAGGACTGGTAATGTGACAAAAAGTATTATATTGTGATTTGTTTAATCTTATTTTACAACAACAACAGCACTGCTTGTCAGCCCATCACCCCCCAAAGGTTGTTTGGATACAAGCAAATTGTTGGTGGTCTATGATTGTGTATTTATTTATTGCAGTGATTAATCTGGTACTAGCTTCTGTATTTCAGTGCTTTTTCTTCTTCATTGCTTAACCATGTTGAAAGATTCCATGGTCACATTCCAGGAATACATATAAAGCAAAGAATCAAATTGACAACCAATGAACCTGAACTCCACTGAAAGACTGAGATGTGCTGGAATAGACTTCACAGAGAGGATCTCCTCTGAGTAATATAGTAGCCATCTTTAGGATCATTTTAGCCTTGATTGTACAATGCATTCATCATGAAAACGTTTGTACTTTTATGGAAGAGAGATAAAGTACTGATAATGAAATCATGCCCGTGACCCACTGTCTACTCCAGCACATCTCAAGACATGCAGTGGGGTTCAGGTAATTGGTGATTAGGCCAATGCATGTGTTAAAGGGATAGCTCATCTAAAAATGACAATGTACTCACTATTTAGGTTATAACCCTTTATAGGTTTCTTTGTTCTGTTTATGTTTATGAAAAATAAAAACCTGTAACCATTGACTTCCACAGTAGTGGAAACAAATACTATGGACTTCAATAGTTACAGATGTCTAGCTTTCTACAAAATATCTTCTTTTGTATTGAACAGAAGAAAGAAACTCAAGCAGGTTTGGGTGAAGTGAAGTTATTTATTTATTTATTCATTTTTGGATGAACCCAACAGCTTATTTTTGGATGAATCTAAGATTTGAGCCCAATGAATCTTTGCACTGCATTGTGAAATATGACCATCCAATACAATATTGTTGTTTAAATAAAAATAAAAAAGCTACAGTGCATCAGTGAGGTTCAAAGGGTTAAAATACATTCTAAGTATTTTCTTACTTAAATCCAAACAGCAACTTTTTATGTTTGTTCAATACCGGAGTGCCCAAACTCTTCCCTGGAGGGCTGGCGCCTCAGCACAGCTGCCTGGGCATTTCTAGCATATCTAGTAAGAACTTGATTGGCTAGCCCAGGTCTGTCTGATTGGGGTTAGAACTAAACTATGCAGGACACCAGCCCTCCAGGACCGAGTTTGGGCACCCATGATTAAATACAAACATGGCACTTTTTTGTTATTTTATTGAATTTGTAGGCTATGTATGCATTCACACACACATTCAAACAAGTGTGTCAAGTGACATGAGTGTGTTTCGCTCCTTTGTAAACACAAAAAATAAGTATATCAAATCAAACCATGTGTTAGGCAAAGAACCCGAAAACAGATCGTCCTATAATACAGGTGACGCCACGTTATACTCCTGGTCAACAGCAGCCATTCGGAACAGCACGTGTGCAAATCCTCTCTGCACGTTTACACTTCCCCATCGCGAAATAAACCGTAAAGCACATACCTGCAATTTCCTGAATTTCCTTCTTCAGAACATGATGCAATGAATATCCAATTCAAAACCTTGTCAAAATCTTCTCGTCCATACTTACGATCTAATGAGATTTTCGTATGGGCGGGGCTACCTGAAGCGACGACATATATTTATAGGTATCCCCCGCCCATACACCATATATATATATATATATATGCGACGCGGTGGCGCAGTGGGTAGCTCAATCGCCTCACAACAAGAAGGTTGCTGGTTCGAGCCTCAGCTGGGTCAGTTGGCATTTCTGTGTGTAGTTTGCATGTTCTCCACGTGTTCGCGTGGGTTTCCTCCGGGTGCTCCGGTTTCCCCCACAAGTCCAAAGACATGTGCTATAGGTGAATTGGGTAAGCTAAATTGTCCGTAGTGTATGTGTGTGAATGAGTGTGTATGGATGTTTCCCAGTGATGGGGAAGGCCATCCGGTGCGTAAAACATATGCTGGATAAGTTGGCAGTTCATTCCGCTGTGGCGGCCCCAGATTAATAAAGGGACTAAGCCGAAATGAAAATGAATGAATGAATATTATATATATATATATATATATATATATATATATATATATATATATATATATACATATATTAACCAGGAAAGCATATTTGAAGTGAGTTTAAAAATTGATAGATGAAGCCTATTTTGCTAAGCTCTAAAATATTTACACATATACACAATATTTAACTATACACAATTGCATGGTTGACTATTTACATTGTATTAGTTGTATTTAATATTTCCACTGCTGTGCCACAATAAGAACTGACCTGTGACCCACCTGTTGTGAATCATTGTTTTATGTGCATTCACCCTTTAAGTGCTTTATTGTCTGCAAGGGCACAGAGTGGATGCTGGATGATGACCTTTAGCTGATGACTGGAGATATGTCTGGAAGAGATGACAGCTCTCACTTCATCTAAGGGCTGAGAAGGAGAGAAAGAGAGAGTAAAAGAGAGAGTGCTCATGGCCAGCGCCCTGTTAAGATGTGATTAGAAAGCCTGTCAAAAGTGAGCGGTACTCCAAAGAAGCATCATACTGCCAGAGCTGAAGTGACACAGTGAATTGTGAGAGTGAAGAGTCTTCTGTGTGCATGTTTGTGTGGAGAGAGAGAGAGAGAGCGAGAGAGAGAGAGAGAGAGAGAGAGAGAGAGAGAGAGAGAGAGAGAGAAACAAAGCGAGTCTGCACCATGCACAAGAGGATATAGAAATGCCACAGACGTGCTTGGTATTCAGTCTTCATAATCAGTGTCTGTGCATCCAGTGACACGGATGAGGAATTGCTCCTTTCTTTTACAAGTCTCTCGATGCTGTCAGAAATTATCACAAATAATTGTACACACAGGAAATTAAGAAATATGACAAAAATGACAAATGCATGCATACTATGAGGAAGAAGAGATATTCAAGAGTGCCAAGGGAGGACTTAAGCAAACTCAGTGTGATTTACTGGGGCATTTAGTACACACAGGAACATTTTGCCTGGAACACAAAGAGGAAAGAAAGGAATACGAATGTTTGGGTTATTTAACATTAGGGATGGCTGGGAAACATTTTTCTTTGTATCAGAGGTTTTCCGTTTTAGTGTTTATAGCTTATTATTATTATACCATATGTCCCTTAGTGGCACATTTTAAACAATGTTTTATATCTACATGAAGATCAAGTCTGTTTTCCTTGTCGATATTATGCTAGGGAGTATTTTATTTAAAACCCACTTTGCTGCTGGCTTGATGTTCATAGTAATTTGTTGTGATGACAGCATATCATTTTTCATCCCTTAAATATTGCAGCGTTTTCATCATTCGAGTGCTTTCTGTTCTCGCTTCAATCTCTCCGTTGCAAGACCACTAAGCGGAAAAAGCCTCACTGGAGGCATACAGTAAATCAAATACTTTTTTATTATAAAACTTTCAGCGAAAATATTAAATATCACACTTACAGTGTGCTATTATACAGGAAGCTCCTCTCCAGACAACACTGTAGCCCAGGAACTATTTTGACATAGTAATAAATTACAAACTTTTTCAGTCCAGACAGTGAGGAAAGACATAACTCATCATTTGTACAACATACATATCATCACAACAAGGCTAAACAATGTATTTTCCCATTTGTTCATGATTAGGAACACTTTTAAAGTCGAGTACAGAACAAATAAGAGACAGAGAGTTCATTAATGGAGATCCAGAAGTTATACAACTAGAAATGAAACAAAAGTACCCTTTTAAATGGTTCAGCAAAAAAAAACAAAAAAAAAAACAGGACAGAGCACCCTGCAGTGCAACATCCACTTTTAAAAGTGACCTTTTGCACTTATTAGTGTATGCAAATATCCCTTCAAGGGATTGGGGACTGGTAATGAAGTGTTTGGAATGAAATGAGGACAGAATGAGTGCTGGTGCTATACCTCTTGTGCCTTCTGCTCTAATGCTTATTGCTAGAGCAAGACCGTCATACCTGAACCCTGTTCGAGGTGAAACTCTTCTGTTAAGCACAAAACAACTGCAGCACTCTGAGAGATGGAAAAAGAAAGAGACGGAGAGCGCTAACAAAGTAAACTGAGATGAGGTCCCGAGTCCTGAGAGGCTTGGGTTTGTTAGCCGCTCCTCCTCCTGAACATGACACTCACTCCTGCACACTAATTGGTCCCTCTAAAGTGACTGAGAGCAGGTTACTATACTCTCTGACACACATCTGGGACAAGCTCAGCCCTCTCATACGCCGTGTGGGAGATAGCACTGCATGAACAAATGACACACACATACTGGCGCACATACACAAGCGTAGTTCATCCGTCGATGGACCCACTACATATTTCAGCAGAAGCGCTGATCTTCATTAAAGATAAATCTATCTTGTCTGCTTTAGTCTTCTGTGGTGACCATATGGGATTGTGAATCAACTTTACAAGTCACACCAGTTCCACAGAGATAATCTGTGCATGGTAAAATGTGTTAAAATCAGAAGCCCGCATACATGGAAGCTCTGTTGACTGGAGATTTTGAGCAATGGGAAATCTCAAGTTAGTTTGTAAACATGTGATCATTAAAATGGTTTTAATTCCCAAGGAAAACATAAGATGATGCAGTTACTGTAGGCTGTTTGGGGTTGGGGAAAAAAATTAAAAATGAAATGAGAATGTGCACAGCACTTCTTATTGCACCAAAACACTGATTCAAAATATTTCCTGTTTCAATAAAGCTGTCATGTAAAGCAGGCGCAATTAAAATGTGCTTAATTGTCCGCAACTTCTTTTAGCGAATTTAGCATTAACAAAATCCAATTTGAATTCCAATCTGCAACTTACATTAGAGCAAAATGTTTCTCGACTTGTGAACATAAGACTAGACACGAAATACACTTTTGCAAGGCGCCAAGATTTTTACTAAATCACGTTTCTTTTTCATTTACATGCAGACGAAAATGTAAATGAAAAAAAAAAGCCAAAGTTTGCATTTCAGGCCCTCAATATGTTGCTGTGGTCTAAATGAATGGCCAAAAAACAGTATGTGTGGTCTAAAATGTTGTCATTCAGATTAAAACGTGAGACACGTTGAAGATTGTTGTGAAAGCAAGACTCTCCTGTGCAAAATACTGAAAAAGCAGTGAGGCATGGAACAAAGTAAGACATATTTTGAGTAAGTGTTTACATAGAAATTAATTAAAAAGCAGTGCAGTGGAACAAAAATGGCATGTAAATCGGCTCTAAGGATGTGGGGTTTCCGTTTTCAGTAATTTGCTGGTAAACATATTGTTTCATGGGTTTGTCTGGAGCTCAAAGAGGAAATTCTACAGTACTTCAGGCGTGCACAGCCACATGTTGACCAAAGTAACACCAATGGTTCTCTTTAATGTAGCCTATAGCTGTCTCATAATGGCTTTAACTGATGCTTGTATCTCCAATCAAAGGAGAACAAACACATTTATGTACAATATAAATGTTCTGTAAATTGGCTTTTGAAAAACCACAATTCAAAAAATAATACATCACCAATAAAGCCAGAATCAGTCCGATGTGTTTTTTGAGTTCCTCGGACACCAGGCTCTCATAATGTCTCATCAGTCCAAGACACGGACCACTGAAATTCCGCTTTCTGTACCACATCTCGCAAATATCAACTTTGTCCACAGTGGGCATCTTTATCACAAGGATTTACAGATCTCAGAGTCAGTGAGGAGGCCTGAGGGAAGTGAAGATTTTCTGCTTTACTGTCTCTTTGCGGAGCAGGACTTGCAGCATTGTTGACCGTAGAATTTGTGATTGCAAACACCATGTTGAGGCACCAGATGACACCAGCTGAAAAAGTCAATGCAGGGCTGGTCTTCTGTTAATGGAAAGACACAAAATGACTATTATTTTACATACCTTTTTAACATTTCTTGTTCATCTATATAAAATGGCTTTGACACAATCCACATTGTATAAAGTGCTATAGAAATAAAAGTGACTGGCCTTTTTTATTTTAAGCCTTAAAAAAACTCATTGTTTCATGTAAGTGCTGTTTACTCTGAATATCGAGACGTTGTAGAGAGGTTGCAAACCACTTGGAAATACTGCACCGGAATACTGATAAGGACCTGACCTGCTCTCTGAAGACCCTCATACTGAAACCTCCCATGAGAATGAACAATTATGCACACATACACGATTCTGTCCTTTGTGTTATGTGCCCTGTACCAAAATAAATAAATAAACTGAATTTAAGTTTTCAATATCATTATAATTAAAGGTACAGTTTAATTTAGCAAAAATGAAAAAGTTCTGTTGATTTAAACACAGCTAGACCATCCACGAAGTCCATCCATTTTTCTTCGAATGAACAATAAAGAAGACACTGAAACTATATACATATAACATACAAAACTTTTGCCCCTGGCTCCCACTGAGGTCTTTTGAATTGAAAATGATTATAGTAGTCTATAGTTTCTTTTTTCTGTTGAACACAAAAGAAGATTGTTGGAAACTGGTTGCCATTAACATCCATAGTGAAAAAAAAATACAATAAAAGGCAATGGCCATTGTTTTCCAACATTTAAAAAAAAAATTGTGAGTTCAACAGAAGACAGAAACTCAGAAAAGTTTGTAACAATTGGAGGGTGAGTAAATGTTAAATTTAATTTTAGTGTGAACTGTATCTTTGAGCCCTATACTATTATGATGTTAATTGACACATATTGTATTTACACATTGTATTTACAATTTATTCACACATTGCATTTCACTGTTACACTTTACTGTTGATGTGTAATTCAGCTGACTCGTTAAATATAGTAGTGAAATCAGCAAGTAAACAGTGCATTGTTTTTTACCACTACATAATGAATAAATGTAAACACTAATTATGTTTATGAAGCTTGATAATTGCCTATGATTCATATGCAATCAAAGCAACAATAAAATTGAACACTCTGAAATTATGTATACATTTATGCAGTTGGTGGACGCTATAGCCTAAAGTATGGTATCCATTTTATCAGTAAATATTTAATAAGAATCCAACCCATGACATTACTAACGTCATGCTCCGCCAGTTCCTCTACAGAGCGAGATATGAGAGTTCTTAACAAACAAACATTCAGCGGTAAGTCATAACCAATGTACATTCAGTGATGTGTCCTCTCAGGCATTGCAGGTACTGTTGAGCGAGATAACAGTTGAGGTAAAAGTTGGGGTTTAGGTTTATGGATGGCAACCAAAGGTTGGTAGTAAGATCCATGAGAAATCACCTATGAGCAACACAACTGAGAATGTCCCTGCAAAGAAGGGGTAGTGCTGTTCTGTGGTGAGATTGTTCTAAAAGTAACAGTATTCTAGAACTGAAGTAAATTAACATGAAGTAAAGACATGACATTTCTTTCATAACTGTTTGATTAACTCTTTCCCCGCTAGTGTTTTTTTAAGTTGTCTTAGAATATTTGACGGCCTAAATTTGACTGCCTTAGAATATTTTCTGCTAGGAATATATGACCATATGATGTGATCATGTTTTATCACCACTTGAAAGCAGATATGTTTTGTCAAAAATGCAACATTTTTACATGCAATTCTTACAAAAACCCTTCATTTTTTCATGCTATCTGACTTTCTCTAATGATCTTATATTTCGAGCCCAGATATCTTGTCAATGGCAGGGAAAGTTTAAAACAGTATTAAGTTACACTTGCTCTGTAGCACATTTAATTTATTTTTTTTTTACTAACCAAAAGAATTTAAATGGCAGTACACACTGAAAAGCATTTTTTGTTTGATTTTTAAACTAAATGTTAAAGTAAAGCAGCTTTTACCTTTAAGAGTGGGTGAGGGAGGTGGGACTGGCACTGGGATTGGAGCAGGACAGAAGTGTGTATTGCAGGCCCGTGAGCTTATGGGTCTCTGGTGAGGGAAACAGCCCACTGACGGACGCCCTTGTCTCAGACACTGAACGCTGCGTGTCTGCACCCCACCGCCACAGGACACCGTGCACTGAAATATACACAGAGATAGGACAGAAATATTAGAGCCTTGGCAGAATAGAGACAGAACAAACCACTGATTAGTAATGAAGAGCTAGTTGCACAAACCTGCAGCCAAGGAGAAGAGTACCAGCCCAACGTCACAGAAGGTCCGCCAGGCTGGAGGAGCTGGGGTGACAGGGGCTCTGGGCAAGGGGCATTATTACAGGATTGCTCAAGGTCTGCTTCTGGCTTTTGTAAGTGCCTGCACCTCCTCACAGGGAACTCAGTGTAGCCTCCTTGAGAGTCTTTCTCCCCACAGTGCAGCTCTCTTCTCCTTACTCCTGCTCCACAGGAGGCCGAACACTGTCAAACAACCCAACAATTAGACAACACCATTGTTTCCTAGTTCTCGTGCAAATCCTATGAGTGTAAAATAAATGGCTAATCAGAAAATGAACACAGACACTGACAATCCACACAGGATCATTAATATGCACGCTCTAGCAGTGTTTGATTGGCCATAATGCTTCCTAATGGGCAGGGTTGGGTAAAGTTACTTTTAAAAGTAATATGTTACAATCATGAGTCACTTAAAAGTTACTTATTAAAGAAAAGTTTTTTTTAATTGTAAATATACTTGTATTATACCTATTATTTATGTGGGACTCTTACTTTGAAAATGAGACTGGAATTATAGTGCTCTGCATAAAGTTTCCAGTATCTTATCTCATCACAGCTCATAGTCAGAAACAAATTTTAGAAAGATTTTATAAATTGTAACAAATTTCATTATATTTGTTCAGTGCCCCCAAAGAGGCAAAAGGTCTGTTTAAATGTATCTTTTTTATATTGTGAAATTTGCTACTTATGTTTGTAGTGAGGCAACAAACACATGTAAACTGCTGAATATAAGTGTTTAGTCGTAATTCCTGTAATTATAAATGTGCATATACAACTGTTTATACAAATGTTTTGATCTTAAGCCACATGTCTACTATGTAGATACCAGAGAAAAATGTAACATTAAATCAATGCACTCTATCACACCTTTAATTTTGAAAATGCTGTTTTTGAAAATGATGATGGATGTTTAGTCAGCCAATGCATTTTGTACCTATAGATATCAATGGCTTTACCAGCATATGCCTGCTACATGCTATTCACTTATACTTTGTTGCTAAATTTAAATGTTACTTTGCCCAATATTCATACTAAATTACTTAAGTGACCGTTTAACTCGCAATAACAAACCTGAAGCATAACATGAGTGTGACATGAATTAGTCTGTAATTACTTAAATATTTTGCATAAAAAAATATTATACCAGAAGATAAGGCTGAGAGCATACTCATGTCTTGTCTCTTGATGTCATCATTTGAATCACAATTTCTGTCCTTTATTATTATTATTATTATTATTATTATATATATATATATATATATATTTTTTTTTACATTTATGGATATGCAATAAGAAGATTTATGCATTTTCTACTGATGCTATGTGAATTTGAAACTTAATGTAGGCATAGCACGTTCTGGTCAATCTAAGAAAACTAACTTTTATTAATTGTAACACGATAAGTTAATGGAGATGTTTTTAAGTGCATCCAAATAATGTAGAAATACACAAAAAAAATTATTGTGCTGATGGTTCAAACTACTTATTTAAAATGAGCTGAAATAACACAATTCTTGAGAGTTTGGGGGGAAAATTATTTTTTATTTTAATGTTCAATCCACTTAAATTGGTTTAATTTTTGAACCCTGCATTTTTTACAGTGTAGCCTAAGGTGTACTGTGTTGCTTCACACACTAACATCATGTATGTTGTCTGAATTTGTATATTACTATGTGCATAACAAGATTTTATTACCATGAATGTATGCACATTCTATTTATGAACCGTTTGCGCGAGTGCTTCTACATAACCTTTGATATTCCTATGAGGGCCTTACCTCTCCCCAGGTGCTAGTTATCCACTGAAGACGCTCATTCTTGGGGCAGCGGCTCAGCACACAGCTCTCCTGGGCTTTGGGCTTCAGGTGTAATTTACACATGCTGTCAGGCACCACCACAGCCCTGGCACCTGGATCAGTGCTCCTGCAGAAAACACTGCGCTTCTTCAAGCCTCGTCCACAGGTCTTGGAGCACTAGAGAGAAGGGGGAAAAAAAAGATAAACAGAGAGAAAGAGAGTTACCCTCATGTGGTCTTTGAGTGATGTTAGTTTAAGCATTGTAAAGGTCACAGTGGCACGCAGTTTCACCTCGAACAACAGTTGATATGAACTCTGGAGACAACCGCTGTGAACTCATTCTGACCTTTAGGAGGAATTTAGTCAATATCAGCTACCATTTCTCAAAGATTGCAAACTGTTTATGCAAACAATGAATTATGACTTTTCATATTTCATCAAATTAGACCAAATAAAAAAGCATGAAGATTCAGCTTCACTGTTAAAATGATGAAATGAACGTTGGTGTGTTTCAACATTCTCTGTGGAATTTTGTTTGTTTACATGAAAACAAAAATCATTCAAACATATTAAAACTATATTTACACAAGCAAAGAAACAATAGCAAAACACATTATTATAGTGCTCATTTGTACTTCCAAACAATACATGGTCACTTCAAACATACGTAGTAGAATGGACTCTGAATGTAATCAGTGCAAGAGTGAGACGGATGAAGCAGAATGTGCTACATGTTCAATAACAGCAGGGGGCAGTAGTGTTTCAGTCCTGATGCTTTTTCAGTTTGCTCTGGCCATCTCAAATATTTCCTTCAATATTTGGGTCATTGCTTTTAAGTGGTACTTTTTGAGCACCATTAAAAACTAAATTTGTATTTTTTTGTCTTTGTTGTTTATATAAAAGGCATTAGCAGAATTTCAGAAGCATGTCCCGGTCAAGCTTAGACAACTAAATGTTATTTATTATAGCAGGATTAGTTCCACAGTGGAAAGAAAATGAACAGTATCAAATATGTAAATGAGTTAAATATGTAAGAGTTGGATTGAAGATAGCACATACATTTCTATAACTATCTAACAGAATAATAGAGAACATTTCAGGTCTTTTTGGTCTACTGAATTTAAAGATAAATTATTTATATTTTATATAATATTAATATTTCTGTTAATATTTTAGCAATCTTATTCATTTATTTAGTCAATTAGCTCATGTTAACATATTTTAATAGTATTTCTTCTTCTTCTGACTACATTTGCACAATCCACAACAACATCCTATTTATTCCAATGGAAAGAAATAGATGGTAATAAATAATGTGTTGGGATGCATGTTTATGTCACACACTCCTGTGACTAAGGAGCCATTGACAAAATATATGGTAACACTAGTTTAAGTACCAATTCTTGCTATTAACTAGTGGCTTATTACCTACCAATTATTAAGATAATGGCTATTTGTTAGTACTTACTGCATAAAGTACACATTCTGTATGATCTTATTACCTTAATAAGCAAATTAGGAGTTTATTGAGTAAAATATCATGGTTAATGATTTGTTAATAGCAGGAATTGTACCCTAAAATAAAGTGATAAGATATAGTTTTAGCTTGTTTTGTTTCGCTGTAGCTTTTGTAATTTATTTTGTCATTAATGAAACTATTTATCTTAAACATATGCTATACACCTGACTAAATATAGAGTATACTCAACAAAACATCCTAAAACTTAACACAATACTATGTTACACGCTAGTCAGATTGTGTAAGTGACATTGTGAACCCACTCTTTCCATGCCACACTAAAATGCTGAAGAAAAAAAAAACATAAATAAAGTGCAAAGATTTGACAGAGTATTGTATGTCATCCTACTATACCTGTGTCCAGGAGCCGGTGCTCCACTCTGGAGGACATGAGTGTGTGTTGCAGGGCTGTAGTTGAGCCGGAGCCATTACTGGACACAAGGACTGAGCAGCCACCTCCTCCCGCTGGTACGTCACCTTCCTCAGGCAGCGGATGTTTCTCGTCTGCTGGCCACCTCCACATGTTCTGCTGCACACTCCCCATTTACCTGTGGTCCAACTGTCAAGACAAACCATCGGACCTTCAGACATGAACCTAAGATGTTTCACTTTAACTCAGGAGTGAGCACTTTACATCCATATGTGAGAAATATTGCTTATGACTTAAAATAACGGTCTTCTATATATATACATATACATTCATTTTCATTTCGGCTTAATCGCTTTATTAATCTGGGGTCGCCACAGCGGAATGAACCGCCAACTTATCCAGCATATGTTTTACGCAGCGGATGCCCTTCCAGCTGCAACCCATCTCTGGGAAACATCCACACACACTCATTCACACTCATACACCACGGACAATTTAGCTTACCCAATTCACCTATAGCACATGTCTTTGGACTTGTGGGGGAAACCGGAGCACCCGGAGGAAACCCACGCCAACACGGGGAGAACATGCAAACTCCACACAGAAACGCCAACTGACCCAGACGAGGCTCGAACCAGCGACCTTCTTGCTGTGAAGCGAACGTGCTATCCACTGCGCCACCATGCAGCCTATATATATATATATATATATAAAATAATTTATTTGGTGGAGAAGCTAAATATTTAAATACTATTTACTTGCTGATTGGTGATTAAGAATATCTAAACCTTCGGACACAAAGCTTGTGTTTTGATATTTTAGCACATTTTACCATGGAAGAGGACACTGGACATCCATGCAGTAAGACACAAACATCATTTATGACTAAAAATAACTGGTTTGTATTAGATTTTTTTTTCTTTCTGTATTTTATATCACATGATCTATTGAGCCTTACTGATTGGTTAGTCTTAGAATTAGCCAAAAATACCATGTATGCGTCAAAATGATTGATTTTTTCTGTTATGCCAAAATCATTAGAATATTAAATAAAGATCATGTTCAATGGAGATATTTTGTATATTTCTTACCCTAAATTGTCTAAAAAGCAAATCTATTAGTATTTCAATTTTTGAAACCCTCAGATTTCAGATTTTAAACAGTATTATCTCAACCAAATATCCTAACAAACCATACATCAATGGCAAGCTTCCATTCAATCCATTCAGTTTCCAGATCTATTTGTATCCCAGGGTCACGTGCAAGCCTTCGGTTACAAAACTTGTGTTTGGATATTTCAGTACATTTCAAAATGGATGAGGACAGTTTACATTCATACTGTAGGTCACAGACATGTACACACACATACACACACAATCTT
This sequence comes from Danio choprae, assembly GCA_903798125.1. Lineage (NCBI taxonomy): Eukaryota > Metazoa > Chordata > Actinopteri > Cypriniformes > Danionidae > Danio > Danio choprae. The sequence continues at coordinate 3,528,980 of CAIGQW010053631.1, forward strand.
CTTCAAAAGAAATCTGCCTAATGTGATGATCATTAGATTATGACTGATCTGATTACTCTGCAAACCACATGATGGAAAGACTAATGAAGAAACCGCATACATCTGTGTGCACCCACTCCACCCTCTCCCTCATATAAACATACATATTTATCCTTTACGCTAATTTTTCCAGCCTAAGAACTGAAATGCTACCAGTAGATGCAGACATCTTGAGTTCATAAATACGATTTCTTCACATTTCAAAACATTACAAAAGTCATATCTGGTGGCATCTGTTTCACTGCAGCAATATGATGAACAGCAGCTGGCATGAATTGACACCATTCATTTAATACTCTCAGAATATGTCAAATTTTGTCTTTGCATACTTCATGTTTCCAAATATGTATGATATTGCAACAGTGCCCCCTTATGGGCAATCATGTAAAAAACTAAAGTAAACATTGAAATTGTTAACCTCCTATATTAAATTCAGTGCGCATGTGTGTGTGTGTGTGTGTGTGTGTGTGTGTGTGTGTGTGTGTATATATATTTATTCATTTTCTTTTCGGCTTAGTCCCTTTATTAATCTGGGGTCGCCACAGCGGAATGAACCGCCAACTTATCCAGCAAATGTTTTACACAGCGGATGCCCTTCCAGCTGCAACCCAGTACTGGGAAACACCCATATACGCTCTCTGATTCACACACATACATACAGCCAATATGTGTACTTTAGTTTATTCAATTCACCTGTACCGCATGTCTTTGGACTGTGGGGGAAACCAGAGCAACTGGAGGAAACCCATGGGAATATATTTATATATATTCTTTTTTTCTTAAATGTCCTTTTTTCTTTTCTGTTAAAGCAGAATTTTCATGAAGTCACATAAGCATTCATGATTATTCAGAAATCATTTTTATATGTTAATTAGGTCATGAAAAAGTTATATTTAATCAGTTCAATACATCCTTGCTGCACAAAAGAATGCATAAAAAATTGCATTTATTAAAAAAATTGTGCTGACCACAAACTTCAGAACACTAATAATTTAGTTTAATTTGGCACTTTTCCCTTGACTAAAATCTTCTTTTGGGTGGAATACAATTCAAATAATTTATATGACAAAATACTTGCATTTTGGTCTATAAGACAAAACTAATTGTGTATAAATTAACACTGGTGCCAGATCAGTTCTCTTCCAGTGCTCAGATTGCAACTCTGTGCCTGCTTCTTTTGGCGGTGGATGAAAAGAGGCTTTAAAATAGAGCTGGGCAGACGAAGGAGAGATTAGAGCAAATGACAGCTATGACGAGAGCCGTGGCCGCAACACCGGACAGACGCCCTGGGTCGACTTCTTAGAAGACCCGGTTCCACCCAACCACTCACACAGACCTGAGAAAAAATCCTTTCATTTTCCCTCCAGCCATCTGACAAATTGAAGGGAGATGGTTAAACTGCTATTTTAATTGAGGGAAGAAACTCGATCCACGGCACAATATGTCTTTTCCCTCCCCCTCGCGCTCTCTTTGCCACATAAATGACAATGTGTCATTGGTCAAAAGCTGAGCTGCCGTGCCTCACTGCAAACCACTGCTGGCTCCTGTTTTAATTTTACATTTCTGGAATCTTTCAATAACTCAATGCATATTTCAAGCATACAATTAAATGAGACATATCTTTGGGGACAATAATATGCGGACTGCTTCACATTTCTGGATACAGTCTGATTTTGCTGGCAGCCTCTCTATGTCTGCCTAAAACGATGCACCCATAATGCATACTTCTTTCATATCACTTGCTGAAATTTAAGCTACCCTTGGTCATACTGCGGGACAAATGCTGAATTTTTAGCACTCTCTGGGGAATGGTTTTGGTTTGGAAGTGTTTGTCAGTTTAAGAGCTCTAAGAGAACCATGTATTTTCCTAAACCCACGCGACTTTTTATTATTTATTTTGCTAAAAATATCAGTTTAAACTGACCAAAGCATGCGCGTTAACCACTTCGGCTATGTTTGGTTGTATGATATATTGGTTATTTATAACAGAATATTAAATTATTATAATGCTTCATTATTCACTTCAGAATATTTCACTTATTTTTGAAACATATTGGTTATTCATTACAGTAGTTTTGTACATGACGGTTAAAAAGTTTTGAAAAGTATCTAATGCTCATCAAAGCTCTACACTACATTACAAAAGTAATATTGCTAAATATTATTCATTTTTATACAGTGCATCCGGAAAGTATTCATAGAGCTTCACTTTTTCCAAACTTTTTTTGTTACAGCCTTATTCCAGAATGGATTAAATTCATTTATTCCCTCAAAATTCTACACACAATGTAATGACAATGTGAAAAAAGATTTTTTGAAATTGTTGCAAATTTATTAAAAATAAAACACCTGAAAAATCACATGTACATAAGTATTTACAGCCTTTGCCGTGAAGCTCTAAATTGAGCTCAGGTACATTCTGTTTCCACTGATCATTCTAGAGATGTTTCAGCAGCTTAATTGGAGTTCACCTGTGGTAAATTCAGTTGATTGGACATGATTTGAAAAGGCATACACCTGTCTATATAAGGTCCCAATGTTGACAGTGCATGTCAAAGCACAAACCAAGCATGAAGACAAAGGATTTGTCTGTAGACTTCCGAGACAGGATTGTCTCGAGGCACAAAGATGGGGAAGATTACAGAAAACTTTATGCTGCTCTAAAAGTTCCAATGAGCACTGTGACCTCCATCATCCATAAGTGGAAGCTGTTTGGAACCACCAGGACTCTTCCTAGAGCTGGCCGGCCATCTAAGCTGAGTGATCGGGGGAAAAGGGCCTTAGTCAGGGAGGTGATCAATAACCCGATGGTCACTCTGTCTGAGCTCCAGCGCTCTTCTGTGGAGAGAGGAGAACCTTACAAAAAGAACAACCATCTGTGCAGCAATCCACCAATCAGGAATGTATGGTAGAGTGGCCAGACGGAAGCCACTCCTTAGTAAAGGGCACATAGCAGCCCGCCTGGAATTTGCCAAAAGGCATCTGAAGGACTCTCTGACCACAAGAAACAAAATTCTCTGGTCTCTTTGGAGTGAATGCCAGGCGTTACGTTTGGAAAAAACCAGGCACCGCTCATCACCATGCTAATACTATCTCTACAGTGAAGCATGGTGGTGGCAGCATCATGCTGTGGGGATGTTTTTCAGCAGCAAAAACTGGAAGACTATATAGAGGGAAAGATGAATGCAGCAATGTACAGAGACATCCTGAATGAAAACCTGCTTCAGAGTGCTCCTGACCTCAGACTGGGGCGACGGTTCATCTTCCAGCAGGACAATTACCTAAAGCACACCGCCAAAATATCAATGGAGTGGCTTTACAACAACTCTGTGAATGTCCTTGAGTGGCCCAGCCAGAGCCCAGACCTAAATTATATTGAACATCTTTGGAGAGATCTGAAAATGGCTGTACATTGTCGCTTCCCATCCAACCTGATAGAGCTTGAGAGGTACTGCAAAGAGAAATTGGCAAAAATTCTCAAAGACAGGTGTGCCAAGCTTGTGGCATCATATTCAAAAAGACTTGAGGCTGTAATTGCTGCCAAAGGTGCATCAACAAAGTATTGAGCAAAGGCTGTGAATACTTATGTACATGTGATTTTTCAGGTTTTCTATTTTATATAAATTTGCAACAATTTCAAAAAATCTTTTTTCACATTGTCATTATGGGGTATTGTGTGTAGAATTTTGAGAAAATAAATGAATTTAATCCTTTTTGGAATAATTAAAATATTAATGTGCATAAAGTCCCGTGTGTTTAGATGATGAGTCTGAATGTAATCAGATATCAAAACAAACAAATCATTTGACTTGAGACCTTGACTAAATAGTGAATCAACCTCAATGCAATCATCTCAAAAGATATTTCATTCATTCTGAAATGAATGAAAGTGCATAATTTGACTAAAGTACATAGAACTGGCTCACAAGATTGCATTTACAAGACGTGAACTCAGACAACTCAGGCAACATGTGGAACACACCAAAAAAACTAGTCTGACAGACGCTCACCAACGGCCTGACTGTACCCAACTGACCGTCAGCTTGGTGTGTCTCAGCCTTAAGGCTCCATAGGTACTAAAAAAGTACTGCCTAAGTGTCAGCTCATGACAGTGTGGGATAGAAACAATGCTTTATTTGCAAATAATTGCAAAATAATATGATATTCTAGCCTCCCACATAAGTTACATTTGCAGCTTTAGATGGAAAAATAGCTACTGTAAAATGTTTTACTGTCTGTGCTTGAAGAGTGTCATTTGAAGACAAAAGCAAACATGCAATCATGCAACAGAGCACTGCAAAAGACTTTAAGTCATGTGCATTTATCTTTTCATGACATTTTAGGGAACAAATCAAGTCCCGCATTTGAAGTCGCCGCACTCCACGCTTCACAGAAGCAGCAGGGCAGCGTTTGCAGTCGGGAGAACATCATCAGGCTGAGTCCTGCAGGCCACAGTCCGGAGATTAGTGCTCAATTCCTGGCCGACTAGACACACTCGATCCCCAGAGGGATGTGGTCTCTCTTGAGCCATAATAAAACATGGGCAGACCTGTCAACACTGAAGATATTTGCTGGAAAGATAAGCAGAAGCTTCTGTCTTTCTCTTCTGTTTTGAATGCATGCCCAAACTTTTTCTGGAAGTGTTTCCAAAAGTCTATTTATTTTCCCTTTCCTGCACCCTTTTTTAGTTTTCCTCTTTTCAGTGGTCATAAATCAAAGCACATAATGCCTCAAACAAATAATGTTTCGGCAGTCTGAAGTTGATATGGTAAGGCCGTGATGTCATTTACTACATGGGGAAACAGACTCGGCTCTGCATACAGTGGGGGAGGTCATTAGTAACTGTGGGATTTAGAACCTGTCTGCCTGAACAATAAACACACTTATGACATACACAGAGAGAGAAGCAAATACATCTTGAATGGTGGGAATCTCGTGCAGAGAGGAGAAAAACACAAGGCCATTTAAGATAATACCTCACTGCACCTACATTTGATGAGCTTTTAAAAGAAGGAAAATGAAAATTCTGTCACCATTTCCTCTTTCTGTGGTTTGTGAAACACACAGAAAAAGAATCTTTCAACATTTTTTGCTCGTATATGAAATTCCTAAACAATATGCTGGCTTAAAAAATGACATGGTGAAGAGTAAGGGTGTGTTCACACTTGGCATGTTTGGTTAAAATAAATACTTGTGTGATTGCTCTTAGTGCAATTAATTTAAATAATACAATATTCCACAAAATCTGGAGGCTCGATGCTGCAAACTAACCACTGCAAATTATTTTGTCTTCCAAAAGGTGTCAATTTACTGTTGAGAATTTGTTGTGTGCCGCATCCACTGTAGACATCTGAAATAGTCAAGAGTGTAAATGCTGCCATCTGAACCCTAGCGCACCTACTTCGACTGCTTTAAATAATGGGTCTTGGTCCATCTACAAAATAAACTGGTGCAGGCAGGAGTGGTACTTGAGCGGGGCTAGGGGGAAAACTACACAAAAGGCCACTTGGTGGTGTTTCATTGATGGAGCTTTCATTTTAAAAGGTTGTAAACATTTGTTCCTTAAAGGAAACTGTCACTGGATCTAGGTGGAAAAGAACACCCAAAAAGGAATACTGCATCTAGTAAATCTGACTTTTTTAAATTAAACTGATAAAAGCATATAACATTGGCAGACAGGCAGCAGGCGCTGCCACAAGATTATTAATAATTAATAATTACCCTACTGGATTATTAGCTATTTAATATAGAAAGCTGAATGTGTACAGGGCAGGCAGTAATACTAATAAATAATAATATTAAATAGGTGAATAAATAAATGAAAAGATAAGGAGGGACCAAATCAGTTCTAGTAGGATACCACAACTTTAAAAGTAGAATGCTCTAACGTTTCTTTTTTCTCTGTCTCTCTCTTGAAAATGCCATTATGAATTGTAAGCAAACCTGGACAAAATGTCTTTTTTGGTCCAGACTAAACAAACTCTAATTGATAACACAATTATTTTTATATTTTTATCTTATCTTTTTTTAATTTCTCTGTGTTAACTTTTCAAATGTAGGTACGACATGTGACCCCCATAACCAGGATAGTGATGTCATTCAGATATGACGCCAACAGAAGGAGTCTGGGATCAGTGATAATCTCTACTGGTAATCAAAGCCTTTCTGCTCGCCGAGTTAAATTGTCATCGGGTAACAGGCACATATTGGTGATGAGTGATGGTAACCTGTATAGTCTGTCTCTACATATCCAGCACGGCCGCAGACATGCTGCTCTCCCGTCAACCCTGCATTGTTTTCAATTACACTGTTATTGGACTATTTGTCAGGCTTTGAATGGGACAAGCCAAATCGGTTAGAGCTTGTTGCTGTAAGGAAACAATCATATGGTCTTGATTTCCCCTTTTAGAATCGCCTCACCATAGCCTGCACATTATAATCGGTCGCAGCCAACATTTCACACAATGTTAGGCCAAAGAGAAAAAAAGTAAAAAGGACAGAGGGAGGAAAGCCAGAAGGGGTGATTTGTTATCTGAGTACCAGAATGGTGCGTCAATGCCTTTCAGCCTGAGTGAGAGATGTTGGGCATGTAGTTGCCTCTACAAGGCAAGAGATCTGTAAATCAAGTCAAGTTAAAGGGGTTGCTCTTATATAAATGGCAATAGGCCTCTCAAAAGGAAGATGGACCGGCAGATTGACTTCAGCTTTGAGACACCCAGAGAAAGGCTGTTTTGAGCAGCTCCTTTTAGTCTCCAGAGCCCAGAGGAGGTTTCTGACACCTTAACGGAGAATGTTTTCTCAGGATCCCAAGTGAGACAGTCCCTGCTTTTCTTTCTCTCTTTTTCCATGCAAAAAGGTCATTAAGCATGTTTCATACAAAGTACAATGTCTCTATCCAATTCATTCATCAACTTCTGCAATGTGCCTTTTTTTCCATTTATTCTCCTCGTTTCCAAATATAACACTATAACCCTTTTCACTCATAACTCTCAATGTAAATATAGTGGGAGTTTTCAAAAAAAAAAAGGCTCCAATTCTTGGAATTTTTGACTAGTAATTCACTGAAGTCAACAAAAATACAAGACAGAATGAGAGACTAGTATTTGTGTGTATATGTACCTTATGTGTGCATGCATGTGGGTTTGCATTTGTATAATTTAGGAGGTGCGTGTGTGGCAGGCTGTGGCTTGGAGTTGGAGTTTGGGCAGTGAATGTAGTCAGTCTCTGTCTGAAGGCTATGTTAATCCTGTTTTCTTTAAGGAATGAAACAGAGAGGAGTACCCAAGGAAGAACGTGACTTTTTAGAGATTTAATTTGGGTTCTGCTCAGGCTGAATCCACCACAGCTGATTTCAGACAGACATACCAGGGCACTGTGCCTACCAATAGTGCTAGAGAGCATGGTTGTCCAGAACAAAAGTTTTTACTTCTACATTTTAGAGCATTTCATGAGCATGGTGCATGTTCTCCATTTGTTTAAGCCTATATGAACACACCAATCTTTGATACCTACCAAAACAATTGATGCAATTGGTTAAAGCTACTATCTTGTTTATTATTGTATATTATGGAAGAGATACTGTACATTTAAATGGTTCTTCTGGCAGAATAAAGCCCTATAAGGTTATTAGCACCTTGAAGTGAAGCAGAAGGCTGTTATATAAGACTGAAGGGCTTTATTCTGCAAAAACAACTGGCTAGATCCACTTATAACATAGCTACTTGCCACAAAACTAAACAATTGGATGCAAAACATTGATCTGATGTATAATAATTAACTCTCTTATTAAACGCAAAGCTGACAGAAACAAAAACGGCTGAATGCAGCTTACACTGACCTATTTATTTCTTCAGTGGCTAAATGGCGCCAAACAGTTAGGAACTCTTGCATGAAAGATAAGCAAATAAATATGGACATGAATGTATTCATTAATGGTCAAGATAATTTAAAGTACCCGGATGAGGATTTGTTATTAGTTTCAGCGGTTGCTATCTTGAAATATCAAACTTTGAAATGCCAATCAGACCAATCAGAATCAAGTATTCCATAATAATTATTTGTATTGATTACTTTACTTTATTTATCATGGATCAACATGACATAACCCTTTTAAGTTTGTATACACAAAGTACCTCATGTCATTTAATTCAAATTCTGGTTTATCTTCCTATGCTGGGAGTGATTAATTCAATTCAAACTCCAGTTCTAAATTGAAATGGAGCTAAATCTTAAAATTCTACATTTTGTACAAAAATGCCACAAGAAACCAAAACAAAACAGATAGAGACTCTTACTAGGCAGGACAGGGCTGTGTGTTGCACAGGTGAGAGCCAACCACCGGTCTGGTCTGAGGGTTGCAGAGTGAAGAGTTGACCTGCGTCTGCTGATCCTGCAGACAAATGGCTTTCGTCGATACACGACCTTGGAGAGAGTTAAAAACAGATACAGAGATAGTGAGTGCAAACATTTACTCTCTGTGGACATATTGCAGATATTGCTAAAATACATCTTTATCATGCAATAAACTAATGCATCTTTTGAGCAATCTTTCAAAAAGGAAAGTTGGGACACACTGTCCATGAATGGTCTTTTTGGGGGATTAAGGGAGCTCAGGATGAATGGCAGTACTGTAGTGTGGCTTCTGTTGTGGCAAACAAAGCTGGGCCTCTGTCAGTGTGAGAGGCCAGGAGGGGCGGCCCAGAGGTCCGTTTGAAAGAAAAGCATGAATGAAACTGTGTGAGAGCGCAGATAGAGATCTGTGCTCTGGGCATGTCATAGTGCTGCCTGTCTGCTACCAACACTCAGACAACTGACTGTGAATGGAGGAGCCACTAACACAGAGATGAGCCAGTGAGATTGGGAGGTCTGGAGGAAGGAGGGGCACACTTTTGTCTTTTTATCCTGTTCACAAAGGTGCATTTGATGGACCTGGACAAACACACACATACACTTCCTTCCTCACTTACACGCATGCACAGAAACATGCTCTCTCCCACTTGAGTCAACAAAGCAAACATTTACTATACATTCAGCATCAACTCACCTCCCGCACAAGGTGCTGAGCAGTCAGAGCGCACAACAGACCAGGTGTAGTTGTGCTTCTTCTCTGGATGAGGTAGAGTGTACTCCCATGTTATACCAGGATTTTTACCTTGAAGAAGAATCTGTGAACAAGAAGAGGTAATAGTTTTCTTATATACCCTACGCTACAGAAGTCTGGAGAAATGTGAAGTCTAAATAAAGTAAAAGGAAATGTGCCTTAATGTCTAGTGGTGTTTTATGGTTATAGCTCCGTTGGGACTAAGAGATGACACCACAGTGCATCTTGTGATGCTGTTCTGAAGGGATGCTTAGAATAGAATTAGATTGTCTATGTGCTTGAACCGAAGCTTGTCAGCTTGGAAAACGGCACAAGTGGACCAAATTGTGGGTTGGTTGAATCTGAATATTTTCACATAGTAGTATACAGTGAGACTTTATTTCCCTTAAAGTTTGACATCCATATTTATGTTTTGGTAGGCCTGTATGCTATAGTTTGGTGCCTGTTCCTGGAGAAGATCGTACAGTTGTTCATGTGAAACTAGACCACAGAGGAAGTTCAGCCAGTTCCTCACTAAATCTGTGCCCAGGGCCACTGAGGACAGCCTGAGGATAACTCTAATGGAGTGGAAAAGTCCTCCAACAAGAAGAGGACCTTTGTTTTTAGGCTTTGCCACATGGGGATTTTCCTCAGACTATTTGCAATAAAAAAATGCAACGACACTAAATTCACTGGAACTGGTAAACCACCAAATTATATGTCAAAAGTATAAACAAAGCAGCTAAACAAGGATCAAATCGAAAGGGTCAATGAAAAGTTTGCAGCACTGTTTACACAAACCAACAGTAATAGCAAGGCAACCCAAATTTCTCGTAAGTAAGAGTGCAAGCTGAAATAGTGGATTATGCAGACCTTTAATTACTGTGGATTTACCCTTAGTGAGTTAATGGTTTGAACAGGAAGCATGTGGCAGGCTGCTGCTGATGTGGAAGATTATCTTTAATCAGTCACAATAAACACATAAATACTCTTCAAACGGGCTCAATGCACTGCCAGATTATTGGGTTAGCTTAAAGCATCTACCTGTAGATTGCTAGCCAAATTTAGGTTCAGGTAAGTGTCATACATACAAGTTTTACATTAAGGATGGAGAGCTATGAATTTGTGTGCAATCAATTTTGTTTTGTCTTTTGTTTCAATGGGATGCATGTGAATGTAACTGAAGCTATCACAAGTACAGTAAGTCCAAACTTGCAGATTTAAACCGAATCTGTCAACAGAACAGCGGAAGACATTGTGTGAATCAAACAAAGGTTGTGTTTGAGGGATGGAGGGTTTCCAGAGGAAGTAAAACAAGTTTCTTGAAAGACAGTGGCAAGTTAGCAAACTTTTAACATTTCTTGGCTCACTCTCCCTTCAAGTGTCCAGGCTGAATCTATTGCCCTGGAATCAGTCCACGAGACCCTGCACGCTAGCCTGTTCAAAGCTGGTCCAGATTTACAGTTGGCACAGAACACAGAGCAGCTATTCCAGAATCAGGCTCAGGAGGAGGTCTCTGATCCATCTGTGATCCGGCTAGCCATCTGACTATGGATACAACACATGGGGAAACTCTACCTCTCCTGATCCAGGGTCAAGGCCTGCATGAGCCCATTGCAGCATGTCTTAGCTCTGATATAGGATGTCTAGAATTTCAGTCTTAACATATGGAACAAGAAACACAATTTTGAACATTGACTCAACCTGCTAAACATCCTTGCACCTCCAAATACTGCTTCTTTGCATCTTCTAATGTCTTATGTTGGAATAATAGCGTCACCCCATGTGCTTCTATCCCCTTTCTCGCTGTAGATGCTCCCTTACTATCTTTCACCTTAGTCATTCTGAATAATGACAGAAAATCAAGGGCAATTACTGAACTCTGTTGAACAGGACCACTAGGACAGGTTAATTATCAAGCACTCCCAGTATTAAGTTACTACACAAAAATCCATGTGTTCCCTAGCTAAAAACATGGCAGTTACTGCCATCACAAAAAAACAAAAGTGGATGAAAAAACTTATGAATGAGATTACAGTTGAGCGTGTGTGTGGCAACATTTAAACAAAATATATTAGCCAACAGATATAACATAATTAAGAATAGATTTTATTGGGGTTTGTTTCAGGAGATTTAAACAGTGTCTAAAAGCAAACGTTTTGGAACAAGTCTGCTCTAGCTGGTAATATCCTTCAAACTACAACTGGTTTATAGTGACTGCATAACAGATGAAGTAATTACTGGAGGGTCAAAAAGCTATTTATGTAGGTTGTTTCTAATTTTACACCACTGTACACTCTATATCCTGTATATTGCGCTTTATATACATCACTGAGGACTGACATGACCCTAATAATACATGGCACAATAAATTCAGTAAATAAATGAATCCTAAAAGTGTTTATCAGTCATAAATATGTCAAGCTGGTTTGCTAAGCTTCATCTAGTACCTCTCACTCCACAATGCTGAAATGATTACAAGGTTAAGAACCTCGTCATAGTCTACCTTCACATTTCTCAAAATGCATTTTCTTAAGTGTTCATTCAGGGTCTTGAAGCTGAAGTATCTATTTTCCATAGCAGGACAGAGATCCAGCCAAGCCTAATTGACCAGCTGCTTCCCTCGAATCGCAACCCCAAGCCTCTCTGATCTATTAAGTTCAATTGCAGAAATCTTAATCTTTTAATCTCTCTCTACCCTCCTCTTCTTTTTGAAATTACAGAGCATACTTAGAAAGATTAATGCCAACTCATTGGCAAATCAGAACTCTCCTGCCACCACCCACCCTGGGGAAAACGTAATGAAGAGAGGGCACGCGGACTCAAGGGGAAAGCTGCATACACGTAACACACTGGTTGAGTGTGGTGCAGATCAAAGGCCAGTAAATAAGGTCAGAACAAAAATGTATTAAATGAAGCATGGCTGACTGTTGTACAACTTACACAACAAACACCTGCAAAGCCATCAAGTTTGACCATAAAGGCCAATTGGATTTTTAACAGCTTGAGATGATTCCAACAAAATAAATTTGGAGGTATGGTAGTGTAACTGAATTTTTAACTGGCATGTTGAACAAATGAACAAAACAAAAAGGCATTCAGTCATGTTAGATCTTAGAGTGACTCTAAAGACCATTCATTATGCACAGATAGTGGCACTAGTGAAGCCAAGGTTGTGGGTTCTGGAATAAAAATGAAATCATAAAAATATATAACAAAATAACTGCATTAATCAATATTAAACAGACGGTCTATAGATACTGCAATGGCTAGAAGCACAGTTACTTTCTTTCAGCCAAATATATAGAGGAAACCATCCAAATAAAGTGTTAGCAGATACTAAGCAATTGACATAGTTGTAAAGCTATGGAAACACCTGTCACTTATTACCTGCCTATTATTAAGATATTGACTATTTATTTGTACTTATAAAGTACATATTATGCATGATCTTGTACTACCTTAATAAATATTAATAAGCAGAAAATTTGTTTATTGAGGCAAAAGTCATAGTTCATGGTTTATTATTAGTGAGTATTGTACATTGAAATAGAGTGTGACCAAAGCTACTTGTAGTTAACAAAATGTTTAGAAGGGACCATCAAAAACCAAGGTGTGCATTATTTTCTTATAATTCAATGATACATCATCAATTATTCCTATACCAGCTGCCAAACTTATCTACTAATCTACAAAATAAAAAAGTTTAAATGATTTCTATGACCTCAAAGGTCACCTGTACCAATACTCATCATTATTCATGTAAGAGGTGCCCTGTGCTGCCCATTAGCAAGAGCACACAGTGCAGTGAGTTCAAAGCTTAGTGCCATTCACTTTGTCGCGCCGTTTGATCTGGAGTCTCTATATACTGAAGATGAAAGTCACAATGACCACGTCGGCTCTGGCCTGCAATTAATCCTAAACAGAGGCGTTAGTCTGCCCGTTCGGCTCATTTGTGTGCCTTCTCTTGTGTCTCTCTCTCTATCTTTCCCTCATTTGCTTCTCATCTCTCTCGCCCACCCACTGTCCCTTACCCTTGTTTTCATCTGACCGAATGGCCACGGTGCTCTTGCCAAGACCCTGTCATGGCTAATTCACTAACAGGTGTCAGGCAGAACGGGAACGGGGGTGACTCACTTCAAAGAGCAGGGTCTCATTAGTGGGGCCTGTGGCGTACAACATCTCAGGCCGGTTGAAAGAGCGCTGATAGTTGAATGTAGTACCGGCGAACTGGAACCTGCCCGGCCAGTCCACCGTCCAATCCCCCGTCAGGTAATAAGTGCCACGCTTCAGGCTGCGGACAGCCAGGTAGCTGTTGGAAATCTCCATCTCCTGCACCTGAATGCTCCTCGCGCCGGCAGGAACCATCACAACAGGGTAATACTCTGAGAAGGCAAAAGGAGAATAAATGCGTTCACCATGTCTGCTGACTTCTGCCACTTCTACCATTTCTGAGGAACTGGCATCTTTGAACTGACACATTATCACCTCCGTCAGACGGATAAGAGCAATGAGGTGCCAGACTGTAGTAAGTGCTCTAAAAAATACATGAATTTGGATGAAAAAGGGCTGTTTTCTGTTAAGCTTGCAGAGAAGAGCTCTACAGTGGCACAGATTACTTAAAAGTGACAGTAAAAGACCTGGAGCCAGATTTTGTCCCGTGTTCATACCTCCTCTATCTGTGCATGGCATTGTTTTATCCAACTAAAATTTGTTTATCGAATAAACTGGACAAAAGTGAGGTTGGCAAAAATTATATAAGGTTTTTACCCTATATGAGATCGTTGCATGCAAGCCCCTGCAGATTTAATATGTCGTGGCTTTCCCCATATAACTTCTTTTTGGTTATCAATTATCCAAATCAAATGTTTTTCTTCTGTGACACTGTTAGCAAGCATTCTTTTACTATGGAAACAAAGATTTTTTAAAAGATAGGTAGTACATTTTTCAACACTGGGGCAACACAATGGCTAAGTGGTTAGCATAGTTGCATCACAGCAAGAAGGTCTCTAGTTAGGCTGGACCAGGAGGCCTTTCATTGTGGAGTTTGCATGTTCTTCCCGCACGTTCCTGTTCGTTTCCTCCAAGTGCTCCGGTTTCCCTCACAGTCCAAAAAACATTCAGTATAGATTAATTGGATTAACTAAATTGGCCGTAGTGTATGAGTGTGCGTGTGAATGGGAGAATGCATGGGAGTGTCCCAGCACTGGAGGTTGTATTCTTAGTGCTGGGTTGCAGCAGGAAGGGCACCCACTGTGTAAAACAATTGCCAAAGAAAATGGTGGTTCATTTAGTGGCAACCTCTGATAAAGCAGTGAATAAGCCAAAAGAATGTGAGGGAGTGGATTTTCAACAATTATTATAATAAATGTATCTTGAACACCAAATCAGTATATTAGAATTATTTCTAACAAACCATATGACATAATTGACTAATTTCTCTCTCTTGATGCCTGTTATTTTCTTTTAAATACCAATGTGAATAAATCAGAATTAGCCTAAATATAAACAAGCCTCTCACCATTGGCTCTGTGCTGGAGGGTGTACTGGCCACTGTAGAACTTGCAGGTGGAGTTGTCTCCTTTACACACCCCACAGGCATCCAGAGTGGCCTTTGATCCCAACACCTGGTCACAGCCCACCGGCTACATAGGAAAAGTTATTAAAATTAAATTCTCAAAATGACACGCTCAGTTCAGCCCACTGGGCCTGTTGAACACAACTAAATGCATGTCAATCAATTGTCATGCAGAAAACCAGTTCAAAATGCACTGCCATCTCAGTATTATCATCTCCTCACATACCTCACATATCCCATCTATACACACGCCCCCTCTGTAGTCAGAGCAAGATGTCCCATCTTTGACTTTGCTGGACATAGCAAAGAAAAAATCAAAGTCCTCAGCAATGCAGTACAGCTTGCAGATGTCCTCTTCTAGATAGGAGATGAATGAGGTCATTAGAGCTCCAGAGTGATTTTATGTTAGATCTTCTGAAGCTGTGAACAGGTAAATGAAGCATGCTGCTATGAAGTTTCATGCAAGAGAACATATGCGTGAGCTATAACCGTATCAACATTTTTCAGACAAAATGCAAGTGGACTTTTACATCAAATGAAAAACAGTTATTTAAGACCTATGCACACACCCATAAAATCAATGATTCCAATACGTCAGTTTAGTATGTTCAGGTGGGTTGAGGTTCAGAATGGGATCATTGTATCAATACAATTTAAAAATAAAATAAAATTAAATTAAATTAAATAAAATTAAAATAAATTAAAATGAATACAATTAAATTTTAAAAATATTATCTAGAAGTTTTATAGTTAATAATGATAATTATTCATCATTTATTCCAAGCAAACACAATGCAACTGTTTACAACTGTCTAGTGCTAATTACTGGCAAGTGTAAGCTGTGTGTGGTTGGCCATGAAACAACTGGAAGACTCACTGTGTTGCACAGAACGTATCCACAGAACACGTTACACTAAAATTTAAAACTCTGTTAAAAAACTGGTCCATAAAGCTGGAATGCAAGAGCAATGACTCTGTCCAACTCTCCCACCGAGAGAAAAATATGGACCTATAAGAGACGCATCCACACTTCTTAGTCAGAAGAAACAGACCCAGTTTCATTCAATACACAAGCACAGTATGAACTGAAAGATACCATAGGTTTTGTCCTTCTGGGATCATATTAGATCATAAAATACTTTTCTTTTCAACAAAACCACAGTGATGTTACGGACCCATAGGTGCTGCTGAAAGGGAAACTAAACAACAGCAAGAATTTTAACAGGAATCGCTACATCGCTAAATAAGGAGGGCATATAAAACATAACAACAACAACACCAGTAAGATGTCAATGTTTAATCCAATTTGATCAAACTCCAAAATCCCAGTCAAGCAAGGGTAAGTGCTTCCTAACAGATGTAGTAGCCAGTGAAATATCCCAAGGCCAAACATGATCTACTAATGAAAACATGGAGCTCCATTCACACCCCTGGAGACAGCTCAGAATCTCCTCTCTGGTCTTTCTTCGAAAACTGACAAATGAAAGGCAAAACGCATAAACAGACTCAGTGGGTCCTGTTCAGGTACGAACCTGCCTACTGGGTTGATCAGAGCACTGAGCTCACAGAACGAGTGCTTACACGTTTCCAGTCCAAATCCACACACAGCTCAGTCAACACATTCGGTGAGATGAATCGCTTGGGCGGAACACGTTTGTCCTATGTAACAATCTCACTGCATATTGTCAGAAACAAATGGGAATGATTACTATTTAAAAACACACCTGTTCACGCTGACTCAGATATCAGAGGGTATTAAAAACTAAGTAGGCATGATCTGGATGAATGTTTTCAGAGGTTTCGTTGGGGTACATAGACCGGTCAAAAGTTTGGAGTTCAGTAAGATTCTTAGTTTTTTAAAGAAACTTAATCTTTTATTTTCACGGTGGTTCATTCCGTGGTGGCGACCCCTGATAAATCAGGGACTAAGCTGAAAGATAGTGAGTAAGTGAATAGTTTATTCAGCAAGAATTTGTTAAAAAGTGACTTTAATAAAGTCTTTAAAAAGCCATCTCAAATAAATACAGACTGTATCACAATTCATCAGGGTTTGCACTAAAAAATATTAAAGAGCATGACTTTTTTCAACTTTGATATCAATTTGAAATGTTTCTTGATCAACAAATCAGCCTATTAGAATGATGCTTAAATGGTAAAAGTATATTAATTATATTATATTAATATTCATTATTTTATATTAGTGTAAAATAATAAAGTAAAAATTAAACATAAAAAATGTATATAAATAAAACATTATATTTATTAAATAAGTAAAAGCTTGTGACCGCAAACCTTTAAATAATAGTGCATATTGTGAGTATTATAATACACTAAAAGCAAACATTCATTATTAAACAATTTATTGTATTTTATCATTCATTGCATTTTTCTGTTTATTAATTCTTCCAAACTGCATTATGGGTGTTTTATCTCTGTTCGAATAATAAATGGAAAAAAAACATGTGAATCACCGAACAGATATTTTTACAGTGTATATAGAATAGAATAAAATAAGATAGAACAGTAATTAAATCCCCACATTAATCGTACATTTATTTTAACCTTTCTTTAAAAAGAAATGTCTCACATGTCCTATAAACCGGGTCCTCACGGTGGCGTAGTGGGTAGCACGATTGCCTCACAGCAAGAAGGTCGTTGGTTCGAGCGTTGGCTGAGTCAGTTGGCATTTCTGTGTGGAGTTTGCATGTTCTCCCTGTGTTTGCGTGGGTTTCCTCCGGGTGCTCCGGTTTCCCCCACAAGTCCAAAGACATGCGATATAGTTGAATTGGGTAAGCTAAATTGTCCGTAGTGTATGTGTGTGAATGATTGAATGAGTGTGTGAATGAATGTTTCCCAGTGATGGGTTGCAGCTGGAAGGGCATCTGCTGCGTAAAACATATGCTGGATAAGTTGGCGGTTCATTCCGCTGTGGCGACCCCAGATTAAAAAAGGGACTAAGCCCAAAAGAAAATAAATGAATGAATGTCTTATAAACAGAATGAGGTTTGCTGCACTCTCTTTTTCAACTGTTAATGAGACATTTGCTTTTGTTCGTAATTAATGAATTAAGGCCCAAATATCTCCCATACCTTCTACTTTGGTGTATGGCTTCCATTTGTAGTACCATCCCCTGAAGGGTTTGCTGTTGTACTCTGCGCACTGCTGAGCTCTGAAGTCCACTCCATCGGGCTGGCATGGCTTGGTGTTACACAGCTGGTGCAGTCGACCGGGGCCTTGGCAGAACTTGCCGTTGTGCTGTGGGCTTGGGTGAAACAACCAGCAATTAGCACGAGCGAACATGGAAGCAAAGTTAGAGAGAGAAGAAACAGATGTGCCTCAGCAAGCGTTCAACATGTGAGTGGAATGACAGCCATTTGCTATTTTTTTTGGAAGAGCGGCTGGTGAGATGCATTTCATATGATGTTCATTAGCATCTGCGCTGAGGGAATGTCTTTGTGTGTTATCGGTGATGTGTCCGACTGAATCACATCCCATCTGACAGCTGTAAAAGATATAAAGTGTTCAGGATGCGATTCCATTCATGACTTGGACTCGCTCGTGTTTTCAACAGCTATGATTTCCGAATAATAAACTTCAGCAAGAACAAGACAACACACAGCTGGACTAATTTACTTTACACATTGTTTTATCAGAGTTGGCTTGCTTCCCTGTTGCATTTATATTGGGAATCTTTTGTTTTCTGAACTAGTTACCCTACAAGCTTCCCTTCAGGAGAAGTAGTGTAAGCATTCTGGTGAATATCACAATGCTGATCTAGCAATAAAACATCCACTAAGCTAAAATAAATCTGCTAGATCTAATGTGCAATGCCATTCATTCATTGGTAACGCTACATCATAAAGTATACTTACAGTCTGCATGAAATAAAAATTTGCTATGTTTATTTTGCTAGCTCACATTGCTATTCTTAAGGTGAATAATCAATCTGTGGATGTTAATCCACTGAATTTATTTATTTTTTGGCAATCTTTAATCAAATTCCGACCATTTGCTTCCCCATTTGGAGTGGCGGTCCGTATGTTGATGTCAACTTGATGCTACCCTGTGTATACATTTTCTTACTTTCTTACTGGGAGATTGCTCTGAGGGAACGATGCACCAAAGCCCTTTCAATGCTTCAATTGTTTTTGCTCTTCTTAATTTCTTTTAATTTGCATTAGTTAATTTTAGTAAAATAATTTTTCTTTCCATTACGTAGAAAATACAGGCATCAGCCTTGAAAGGCAGTGGACTGTATTACAATTTTTTTGTGCCTAGTTACTATCTGACTGCCCTGCATTAATCAATTGTACATCTTCAGAAGACTTGGATTTAACTCAACATTTTGAATCTTTTTTGGGGGTGAACATACTGTAGATATAGAGGCATTACATTTCTGATTTAAAAATATATATATCCATTTGTGTTCTGAGGATAAAATTTGTCATTTTTATCTGTTTTAAAATATGACTTTTTATGTTTGTTCGTTTTATCAGTGCAAACAATCTGTTGACAAATGAAACTTGTGCACACAGGATTTAATATAAAAAAGGTCAACTCTCAGACTCTGGACAGTCTGTTCAAATCTTCCCCCTGTCTTCCTGAGGCAGCTCCAGGCTGGGGAAGAGCAGAAGCCTCCTCCCAATGCCACAGGAATGCCTCCGAGTGCCACATGAAGCAGAAAGTCACCCTCTTTCCTGAGGGAAAAGCAACCCAGAGCTCCTGTAACTGAGGCTGTGTGAGCGGAGGCATGCTTGCGGCATATGGCTGCATGTTTTCAAGTGGAAGACTCTTGGGTACCCTCTTGTAGACTAACCTCAAAGTAAAGGAGTGCGCCACGGGCCTGTCATTGTGTCTGTGCATGTTCTTTTTAGTCTCTGGCCTTTAGATTTTTATTGCGTGTTCACACTTGAGGTTAAGAAACCGCTCAGAGAGAGGACAGTTGGCCTTTCTTGTGCTCTTTATGCATCTATAATGATCTAAAAGACCAAGCATTGCAAAACAGATGAATTATTGTTCTTAAGAATCACACAACACACTTCTATTGTCAAGAGCAGCCATTTTCAAATTGTGGAGTGGTAATAAGTGGGTAACTACAGTAGATGTATTCAGCTGCATGCAAAAAATAATATATAGAGTTAGCTCTTGAACAAATGTTTTTAATATGTTGTGTTCATAGCTTATTAAACAGAATCTATATAGCAATATAGCATTTCCTTGGTTACACTAAAATATTGCTGTAAAATGTACAGTATTACTGGCAATTTTGTAACTATAGCACAGTTATTGTTTACAGTACGCTGGTAAATTGTGCCAGTAATACTGTAAAATCTACAAGTGCAGTGTAAAATACCTATTACAGTTGTGCTGTAAAACTACAGCACAATTGTAGTTGCTAATTTTCAGTTCAATTTTACGGTTTACAGCATTTTATTTTACATTACATTGTACTTTAACAAGCATTATACAATTGGAAAGATAAAAAATAAAATGCCTTGTATAGTATTTTGTATGCTAGTGCATCTGTGCTCTGTTGCCAGCATCTCACAGATTTTGGAAAAGAATTGCAAAGCATTTTGCATGCAAGTATGGATACTTCTCAGTTGGCATGCAAAAAAATTAATAAGCTTCATATGATTTTTATTTAAAAGAAATTATGTTTTTTGTCAATGAGATCACTGATAGCCTAACAGTGCTGTCAGATGGCTGTTTGTGCATGTCTGCTTTTGTTTTTGGAGCAGGTTTTCAGGCTGATCCTATTAGAGCTTTAGAGATAGTATACTATGGGCCCATATGGTAGAGCACTTACAACAACAACACAAAGCACACAGAGAGAGAGAGAGAGAGAGAGAGAGAGAGAGAGAGAGAGAGAGAGATAAGATGTTAAAGTGACTGTGCCCAAATCAATTTTGTGCTACATGCTAATCTTAACACAAAAAATGATTCTCTCTTTCTCTCTCTAAATGTTGACAAGACATTGTAGCACTGTGTTCCAACCAGATAATGTTATAATCAAAACAGCATTACTACAAACTTTAGAGTAAACAAGGTCACCCAGTCTGTCTGCTTGCCAGAATCCCCCCAAAACCCCTACCTAGACCCACATCCTTCTCTATCCCACTCCCTCAATACATCTCCCATCTCCTAGACCCCTATCTTTAATCAAACCCTCATTATGCCCACGCTGTTACCCATTAGGTATACACTTTAAAGTCAAGTCATTAAAACACAGCCCTCTGCATATAAATAAACAATACCAAACAATGATGTAATGAAATTGAATCGTTTGTTTGTTAGGGGCTTTCCGAAGTCCTGAGGGTGATCGTATATATGCATCCTACTCTTTCAACTTTGGCCCCTGGCAATAATGCATTAATGCTACCCTTACTCTGCTAGTTAAAGAAGTTTCTTGTACACTAAACAAGCTTACAAAAAAAGCTGGTCCATCAAAAATCATCTCCACTAGACTGTTGCTAAGAGACATATTTCTCAAACACAAAGACACATGAAGCTGTAAATCTAGCGGCTGAATATGGAGTCAGTCACATTTTTAAGATCACTTTTATTGATAAATGTTATCCGAGTAAGATGATATGTTAGGCTGCTGGCTTCAACAGCTGTCTCCTGAGGACTTTATTCTGAAGTGATGAGTACAGGGATTCCCCTTGAACCTCACCGCCACAAACACAAGACATACCAGCACCTCTTCTGCTGCAGGTGCTGTCTGAGAGCCGCAACGGAAGATTATCCATCAAAATGCCTGTTCTGAAACAGAAACTTGTCCTCAATCCTTCTGGATTGAAACAGATCAAATATTTCTATCAAAATATATTCTATTTTCATACAGAATATATTTTTTTATTATTTTTTGTCCATGAAAATATATGAAATATTCATACAGAATATATTTGTATAATTTTTTGGACATGAACAGCCTTTCAAACTATACTCTGTTTAATAGTCTATTTAATCAACACAGGCTCATAGGAAATATGTGGTTCAGCCTACATTTTTGTGAAACTGCGAAAATATATACTAAACTAAAACTAAAACTAGCCAACAAAATGTGTTCCTTTCCACATTAATGATAGTTACAGGGACATGTTATCAATGAAATAATTATTATTTACATGCAGTTTTTTTCATGAAAATAATACCACAAAACAACTTTACGATGTCCATGATTTGTGAATGCATTTCCCTCACCTCTTTGTCTCCATATGGACAACTTTTCTGAGATGGTCAGTTTGCTCTGTAGATCACTTTGTATGGTATTGTATTTGTGACACTTGGGTTCGAGTTTGGCGCAAAAAATAAATAAAAGCAATGTAAGATCAAGGTAAAAGGTCCTACGTTTGCTTTTGAAAACATTTTTGTTTGGGTTTAGCGAAAGGTTTAGGTCAGTCAGTCAGACGGTGATCTATACGACTTCCTAAAAGAAGAGTTTACTGCAAAAAAAGCCAGGATATGTTTAATAATATTAATCTGTTGTCTGTTTTTTTAAGTTGCACAAGACTCCTGTTATTTAAAGGCAGTTTATTATTTTGAACTAGTTTCCTTGTTTGAATTTGCACAGTTTAGGACAAAGAATGGAAAATAAAGTGAATATTTCCTGTTTGGATGTATGTATGTGGTTTATTTATTTATATATTTTAAGAAAATCCTAAATGCCAGTGTTTCATATTATTCCAATGCAAAGATTTGAATAATAATAAATAAAATTTAAAAAATTCCCAACTAGGATACCACTTCTTATTTTGAAAGTGCATTTAACTTCAATATGTTCTTAAACGTTAAAAGAGGCCGTAATCTAAAGTGTACTTTGGGGCTTAAATGTGTGTAAACAGCCACTCAATGTGAAGAGAGGTTTGTTGCACTGACCATATTACTCAGGACTGAAGTTAAGCAGCAGAATTATTCCTTTATTTTTATTAAACCCTGAGGGGGTGACACTGATAGCAAAAACAGTAAATGGAGGCTGATATGTCCCCAAAATCTCAGATTACTTTGCAAATGGCCTTAAAAGCAAGACCATCTGACAGATTCACTGCACCCTAAGCCTTTCTCAGTGGATCAAACATCTCTGGACTAATACAGACCATCAGAAACAAGACCAAAAAAATACATAAAAAATTATAGCACTTAAGCTGAAAACCCTTCAATATCTGCACGCACATAAGATTAAACAAATCCAAAAATGTAGGGCAAAAAAAGATTCTCACCATTTGTTTTCTCAATTAACTACAACAAATAAACAAATGCGTTGAGGTCAATTTAAAGGTTTCTAAAAAGTGCTATTCAAAAATAGCTTCTTTATTCAGCAAAACAATCATTTTGTAACCTCTCTAAATTTCAAAATCTGTGTAAAGGATCTTTAATTCAACTGCAGGTTTTTACCAAAACATTGTATGAAATCACAATGCATAAAAGAAATCATATGCACCTTTTCTGGCCAAGGTATATTTTCATGGTTTTAAAGAAGTTCTCAACCTCACATCCCTTTGAATAGTCTCTTTCTTGCTTTATTACTTTCTTTACCGAAATGTTGGTTTGGCTGTCTAAGGCATTATAAGTATTTCCTATTCCAACAGAAATATGTTAAGATGCTCTAGACAGCCAAATGTTGATGAAGCACAATCCCATGTTCCATCAGCTTGACCAAACCACATGTAGATCCACCTGCGGTCTATAGAAACCCAATCTCAAATAAACCTGCCGCCACATACAGAAAGGAAGCACCTGAACCTAAACACACAAAAAAACTACATCTGCCATTTGACAGACACTCGACATTAGATGTAATGTAAGTGGATAAAAGCATCTGCCAGATGTTTAAGCTCAAATGTCATGCTTTTCATTATTTCTTCTGCTGTGACAATTATTCATTCTAATTGTCATTTGTAGAGACAATGATCTTGTGCATTGATTTGAGGGCATACTGCTTCAATGAACCCTGACATACCAGAACACACTTAATCCAAGATTACTCAGTGTGTCAAAGTTCGGGGGTAATCTAGGAGTCACAGTGGGTCAGTCGGTCAGGAAACACATGTGCTTCCACCGTTGATCCACCATTCAAAGTGCCATTCATTTCTAACTGTGTTGACAGGCACAAACAATGAGCCACAACGCACACATTTGAAATCAAATGCCATATATCTGGATTTCTTTCTCACACGAACATGAACTAAATTCAATTGATGATGGTTCATTCAAAAAAAAGCATAATAGGGTGTCAGTATCTAGGGATTAATGAGCATGTTGTTGTTTACCTGGGGCTGTTGCAGGATCTCTCTCGGTACATGACCCCTCCACCGCAGGTACGTGAACAGACAGACCACTCAGACCAGCCTGACCAATGGCCATGCACTGCTTTAGGACCGTGATCACCAAATTTGACACATTGTCCTTTTCGACACCACTGAATTATGGGAAAGAAGAAGAAAGATCATCTTGATCAGTAATGTGTGAAAGCCTCCTTTTGAGTTTTCAATGGTTTATAAAAACTGTAACATCGATGTAACGATGAGGTCCTATTAGTTTAAATTATACACTAATAAATGTGAAAATGAATTAGATTAAGATACAGAGCTATAAACTTTCAATTCTTATCTTAATTCTTTATACAGCTGTGATATTAGATTGGTTAAAAACTGCAAATATCACACTATAAATGATCTGTCAGTTGTGAATAGTCTTATTTTGCAATTTTCATTTTCTACTCTTATATAAAAACGTCTAGACTTCCAGAGAAAAGTTCTTATGTTTAAAAAGGTCAAAGCAACCCAAAATCAGTGTTTTGTGTGGTAAATGAAGAGATATCACGAGACCAAAGTGATTTTTTTCAAGTCAAAGGGAAGGCATGAAAGGGGATGTGAGGTAAAAGGAGAGAGTGTGTATCTGCTGAGGAGATCTTGAGGTCTGCTGGTTTGGTACTGAGCCCAGAGTTACACCTGGAGAGCAGGACTCGGCCCAGCCAAGCCACAGAGTCCCACACATCAGCACCTCTCACACTCGTCCAGTGGAAAGATACGCAAGACCAGCCGTCTTTACGCTCATTCACACAAAGCAGAGAACAATACCACAGGTGGCGAGAGAGAATTCGGACAGTGGTGGTTCATCAAGTTCATACAGACAACCACTCACTCACTCACTCACTCACCATGTCTGCTCCACAGATGGTGCCCTCGGCAGCAGGCATGAACTTGGTCTCACACCGGTGTCCTGTTCTGTGGCACCACAATGATTTACAGATGTCCTGGTGGGCACGAACACACAGAGAGAACAGTCAAAGACAGGCCTACTACACACGCTGGGAAACCATTCAACCTCCCTGACTTGTACCTCACCACGCCGACCTCCTGTTTCTACAGCAACGGCCAATCAACTTTCCCAACAAATAAAAAAGCCTGTCAAAATCAATCACTGTGCTGCCCAAAAGAAACACGCTATTATCGTTGCATTTTGTTTCTTCCCACAATACGATGATAATAATGGGTGATGAGAGGTTGGGAGACCGGCCACTGCTGGCCGACGGCCCGATTGCATCTGGCAGACGAGTGAGAGAGAGATGTGGTTTACAAAAGCTAGCAACACCGGACCATGGATCATCGGGTAGCTAATGTCGCTAGCTCCCACGGCTAATTACATCTCAACGACTTTGTGACAAGGACGGGATGGTTTGTGGGGGATGGAGGAAACAAAAACAGTGGGTTTTATCTCCACAATCATTCTTAATTAAGATGTACAGCTGCCTTCCATCAAGGTCGACGTTCAAGACTCTTTTCAGTCTCCGAAGAGCACAAAAGCAACAGGAGAGGAAGTCCATAGCATGAGAGCTAATCCCACAGATAGACTCTCGCAATGTTCATTTCCCAAGCATAACTATTTGCATATCAATGTGTGCGTTAGACGCTAAAGGCTACAGCGGATGCCAAAGGGGGCCCTGTCCATCTTTGTGGAACCTTTGTTCCACAGGGACTGTGAATGAAGACTTAGAGTAGATTTTGAGGCAATGGGTTCCTCTCAGTAGTTTGTTTTCTTTCTGAAACTCTGATGTGTGTTTGTGTTGACCATAAAGTCTCTGCACACAAACATTACAGGTTCGAGCACATTTAAATATCTGAGACTCTAAATGAACTCAATCTCGGTGAATGCCTTTGTGGCATTGTGTTTCGTCAAAAGGATTCAGTGAAGCTGAGGCGTTTACCATTTTCAACATGTGTTCAAACAAATTTAGAATGAAGATCTATTGAAGTGCTTCAACTATGAATGTAAAATTTTAAGAGCTATACATTACCTTTACAAAGTCCAGGCCACATAGTTTTGCCTTTGAGCCAAACTGCCATTTGCACTGTATATCTGCATCGTACAGCTGACCTGGAAGCTGCTCAGGATACTTGTACTGGCCAATCTGCTTGGGCTCGTCCACTAGACAAGAAGCCTGAGCTGTACTGTGAAGACGAATGTACATGAAGAAAGATGAGTAAAGAAAAGATCAATTAATAAGACCTTTACCTTATAATATCCATCAAAGCAGTAAAAGAGCTGTATTGCTTTCTATACTGTACAATGTGTCCTGTTTCTACCCAAAACTACCCAAAACTATTGACAAACAAAAATCATTTGATGCTATTTAAGGATCACAGCCCTAAAATACTTATTAACCTTTACATTTATATATGTTGATAAGGTTAAATATGCTGTTTCATTTGTCATGCTAAATGATAATGGAAGATTATCTTACCCATGTTTTGTCATTTTACTTTCATTCATTCATTCATTTTCATTTCGGCTTAGTCCCTTTATTAATCTGGGGTCGCCACAGCGGAATGAACCGCCAACTTATCCAGCATATGTTTTACGCAGCGGATGCCCTTCCAGCTGCAACCCATCTCTGGGAAACATCCATACACACCCATTCACACTCATACACTACGGACAATTTAGACACCCAATTCACCTATACCGCATGTCTTTGGACTTGTGGGGGAAACCGGAGCACCCGGCGGAAACCCACGCCAACACAGGGAGAACATGCAAACTCCACACAGAAACGCCAACTGACCCAGCCGAGGCTCGAGCCAGCGACCTTCTTGCTGTGAGGCGAACGTGCTACCCATTGCGCCACTGTGAGGCCCCATTTTGTAACATAATTTCTATTATGCATTGTTACTGAAAAAAAGGTAACTTATCTGGATAAAAACTTATCTGGATGTTACACTGTTTAATTAAATTATTTTGTATTATGTTTTTAAAAAATAATTTCCAAAATGTACACTTTAGTCTGGGAATAATATAATGTAAAGTGAAGGTTAAAGTTTACCCTAAAAACCGGTTAAGGTATTGCCGGCTACATGCAGACCAGGAGAAAACACCATTATTCCCAGCCAATGTTGGAGACATTATGTTCCCCTCAGTCTTCCGGCAGGGATTCCCCTCTCCGTCATGGTTCATTCCAAAACTAGAGCAAAACATGGAGGGAGCAAAAAAGAGGGAGAGATGGAGATTGTGAGTTTTACCCAGAGAGACTATTAATGAACAACCCCAGGACAGAAACCACTCCCTCGGTCAGGTGGGACATTACCTCTGTAACTGAAAGCTCTTTCATCCCACAAACCCCTTTAATAATCTCTGTACTCAGCCGAATTGGACAAGATTCACACTGACACATTCAGAGGCATACTTTCATCAGCCCTGTGAGATTCAGACCAATTAATGCTTCAAAATAAACAACTGCACTATAATCACGAAATATAGCAGACATGTGCAATGTTGGCAAGACTTGTCATGTGTTTATAAATGACCACTCCTCAATAAATTAGTGATTAATGACTGTTGGCCAGTGAAGATTTTGCCCCAAACACTGTGCACATTGCAGGCACGTGTCCATTTCATTTGACCAAAATGTTTCAACCACTGAGAATAACAAATCCCACAACGTTATCAACCTGGTGGTTCTCCAGGATAAATTTCCTTCCAGTTTATGTTGAGAACATGCCAAAGGACCAAACGGCTCAAAATACGTCTGTCATAAAAACTCAATCTCAGACGTACAACATAAACTTCCCCTTATCACAATGGCAACCATAAAACACAAACAAAATGTTTGCCTGTTGCACAGCATACAGTTTCCCCAAATGTAAAATTGCGTGATCTGAAAGCAGGAATGAACATACTTATGTCCCGACTCATGGGCGATGGTGAAAGCAAGGCCCAACCCTGTGTCTTCATTAATCGTACAGCTCCGATATTTGCTACACATCCCACTTATTGGAGCAAAACCTGCAGACATACAGTCAGAAAGAAGAAAAAACACAGGTAGAAGTCAAATATGAATAAAGCCAAAGAGTGAAAGCAGTAATATATGATTTAAAAATCACTTATCACAGCCTATAAAACCTATAGAATTTGAAACACAATCCCATTACACATAAACGCACTTTTGTTATTTTTTTACTATTTTTCTGACTGCATGGTTTCAGAAAAAAGCTTCAGTTTGAGTTTAACATCATACAGAGGCAACATAAAAGCAGTGCTTTCCCCTTTGCCATACATTCAAAGAAGTGCATACTTGTGGTTTGGAGCTTTAAAGCTGAATTCATTACATTTGGCTGACGCCTCTATAGCAAAAACTGAAGAAGCTGCCAACTGACTGCAAAGTGGATTTCAGTTTTCTTGGATTCATTCAGGTGAAGTTCTTTGCCTGAGGCCAAACCAGGACACGCATCACCAACCACAAGCTCTTTCTAACCTTGCCATTGTGTAATGCACTCTCTAGGACTCGATTAGCTGCTGACATCACAACACATGACCCAATACTGATGCTGGATGGTGCATGTCAAGTGCCTTACCTAGGGTGTCACACGGTTCATTCTTCCAGGAACAGATGTCCAGGCCTGTCAGCAGTATAGCATGGTCGTGCCGCTTGCCATTTTTACCTACAAGGCCCGATTGCCACTGGCAGAAGCTGTTGAGGGATTGGTCTGCGTGGTGGTTGATAGACAGGCCCAGCTGACAGCAGTGAAACCAAGAGAGATCAATGGGGTGGTGAGAGAGAGAAAAGAAAGTAATGAATGATCAGGTATCCGTCGAGTATGAAAGAAACGTAGAAAATGCTGGGATTCATTCAAAAGGTAAACTCTCTTTTAAATAAGAACAAACAAGTTGTAGTGGCCAGAGTCATAAAAGCAAATTAAGACATAGACATTTTTAAGACATTTACCGGAAATGACACAGGCTTCTCCCAAAAGATAATAAGACGATGTAAAAAAGGCATCATTGTGGAAAAAAACTCTCAACTTTTATTTACATTTGAACAAAAACTTCGGTCAGAAAAGTCAGAATTTGCCAGTGGTATGAATAATTTCGGGCTTGACTGCATATTTGTAGTCTTTGTTGAATGTGATCGAAATAATAGTAATAATAATACTGCATGCTTGAGTCACCAAAATGTTTGCAGTTATTTGAGATATTTGCATTGAATAATAAAACAACTTATCAGATTATTCATTGAGGTCAATTTAAAATATGCAACAAATACTGTATTATACTTCTACTCAATCTAAAAATGACTTTTATGAGCAAGATTTTTTGAATCACCAATTATTCTAATTATTTCCAGTCAAGTAAAAACATACAAGGTAACCAGTATAGTATTTCTCCCAAACTTTTTAACTAACAGTTGTAAAAGACAAGTTACTTGTCTTTTACTTGGCTATTTCAGTGAAGCCTATTGTAAAGGTGTTGTGTCATTATCATGGATGGATGGATGGATGGATGGATGGATGGATGGATGGATGGATGGATGGATGGATGGATGGATGACAGGACAGGACAGGACAGGACAGGACAGGCAGACAGACAGACAGACAGACAGACAGACAGACAGACAGACAGACAGACAGACAGACAGACAGACAGACAGACAGATAGATAGATAGATAGATAGATAGATAGATATCTTACCGGATCTTTCTCGAGTAGGAGGAGGCTGACCACAACAATGTTGATATCATTTCCAATAGTCCCATCTTTGAAAAGACTGGAGACCTGTTTAGCACAACATTACTTCCCACATCACTTTAGAAACAAAGTGTCTTCAATGTAGCACAATGTAGTAGCTATACCCACCATGTTCATGACAGTAAGGACATAGGTAGTGACATTGTCTTTGCCATGTTTCTCCAGCATCTTCCTGTCTGCCACCACCAGAGTTTCCACGTTCAGCCCACCCTCTTTGCTCGATGTGATCTCTGAGCGTTTCACTCGGATTTGCTGCTCAAACTCGTCAGGCATGACAAAATGATCCTCTGTAGGAGGCTTGGGAGTATCTGTAGTTAGGATCAGGTGGAAAGATAAAAGTGTGGAAACTCATGAAAAATAGTGAGAGAAACTGGAAATTGCCTCAAATAACTGCTTGTCCTTTTTCCAAGCTAGCTCCCAGATAAAAGCAGTGGAGAGGCGACGACAGAGCAGGAAATACACAGTCATTAACCTCACATGCTGTTTCCAAGCTTTTATTCAACTAATTTGGTACAACAGATGATAATGACACAGCAGTTTTGCTTTTGAAATCAGTTAAAATATCTCAAAGAGATTTGCTGGCGAATGCTACTACAAGTATATAATGTGCTTTCCATCTACAAAAAAAGCTAAAAGGAAATTCCCTTACATACATTGCTTGCGGCGTCCGCAGAAATGTTGTCTCTGCAGCTTTCCGTGCTGGTAATCATGGTGATGGTGGTGGTGGTGGTGATGGTCTTCATAAGGGTTGCCTGATTTAAAGCTACTGGTCCGGTCAGTTTTATCAGCATGCATTCTGCGCTCAGCTGATCGCTTGTAGATGACATGTGGGTGATGTCCAGAGGGGGCACTGTAGTTATGTCGCAAAGCCAAATGCTGTGGCAGTGGAGTGATGAGAAGTTCTTCACTGGAGAACCGGATCAGGCCTGACTGCAGAGCACAGAAGAAGGGGTATCCATGTAATAACAAACAATGAGGTTAGACTGTGTCTGCATGACAGATATATAAATAGATTTCAATTTAAAAGTTTGGGGGGGGGATGGGGGGTTGGTGGGGGTTCTGAAAGAACATAAGTAAAAAAAAAAAAAAAAGAATTATATTTAAAATATATAAAATTTACAAATGAAATATATTTAATATATTTTAAAATGTAATTTCTCTTATGATGATAATGCAAATTTTCATTCATTCATTGATTTTCTTTTCGGCTTAGTCCCTTTATTAATCTGGGGTCGCCACAGCGGAATGAACCGCCAACTTATCCAGCATATGTTTTACGCAGCGGATGCCCTTTCAGCTGCAACCCATCACTGGGAAACACCCATACACACTCATTCACACACTTAACACTACGGACAATTTAGCTTACCCAATTCACCTATAGCGCATGTCTTTGGACTTGTGGGGGAAACCGGAGCACCCGGAGGAAACCCACGCAAACACGGGAAGAACATCCAAACTCCACACAGAAACGCCAACTGACCCAGTCGGGGCTTGAACCAGCGACCTTCTTGCTGTGAGGCGATTGTGCTACCCACTGCGCCACCATGCTGCCCATAATGCAAATTTGTCAACTCAAAAATCATTCTAATATGATGATTTGTTGAAGTATATTTATTACCATTACCAATGTTGAAAATGTGTTATACTATTTGATTAATAGAAAGGCTTAAAGAACAACACACACACACATACTAGCATATTTAGCAAATATGGACAATGCTGTCTATTGATAACAGCTGATAACCAATTCAATACCAATACATTGTGCATCTCCAGTTACCATTATTGCAAGTTAAGATCATTTTCCAGCTTAAATGCATCAGCATCTGCTGCATACTGTGATTAATTAAAAGATCTCCACTGTAAGCACAAGTAGACACAACTGTCAGCGTATTTATTGTTTTGTTTCTACAAACTGACTTGAACTTGTTTTTGGTGGCAATCAACAGCACACAACAGATGCTGTTAACAGAGATCAACTTCTAGTAAACCTATAATTCTAGTTCAAGTTACAAATCAGAGCGCACAGATATGGGACTAAAAATATATCAAATCAAAGACGTGAGGTATTTAAGTGAGTTTGATGTCATGGAAGAAAAGCCCTCCGGGAGACCATCGACTTTTACATTCCTGGCTGTGGGGGATTCGTGATCCTCCAGCTGAAACTTTGGTGATAAATAAAACAGCTGTTGCAGAGTCACAAAAAATGGGCATCGCCATAGTTACAGCTGTCAGTACACAATAAACAAAAGATGACATGGTGGGACCCAGAGAAGCCTGGGGCTTCTGGAGGCATCTTAAGGAGCTGCCCATTTATCAAATATTTCAGTACAGAGAGCAGAGGAAAATTCATATGCAGCATAACCTTTCAGCAGCTTGTTTTATAGTGACGATTAGCATGGCCAAAAGCCAGGCATGACAGGTATGATAGACTATCATATCTACATCCTCTCTCAACAGCACTCAGGCCTTGAAACTCCCTAATTAACTCTCCTTTTCCATGGAAAATAAAACCTGAGAGGCAACTTACTGTTGTTTATATACCATGCAACGTGGGTAATATTAACTCTAACACAGCCACATTATCAGAAAAATACTTGAAATCACATCATCCAGTCTCATCTTATCTGGGCTGGGGGAGTTTTATGTATCTTTTAGAGCTGAATTAGGTGGCATGTTTGAGAGGTCAGATACTCGTGAGAAGTGATTAATGAGGTGCGGGGTCAAAGGCAAGCCCAAAGCTTATCGTCTGCTATGATGGTGACATGCATTAGTGCCCTGGGATACATTCACTGCAAGCCAACACATGCGCATGTTAAGCCATTACTAATAAAACATGTCAGAGCTTAATTGCTTCATTATAAGTCAGATACTTGTGTTGAAGATTTATTTGGTTTGGGTCAGTGTTTCTATACGATGTCGTTTCCAGGTAAATGTAACAGTATTTCAGGCTTGAATCACTCTTTGAAAACTGTAGTGCCAGTGGAAAAGAAAGCTTTCACCAGCTTTATCAAGCATACGTTCTACACATTGAGGCTTAGTCCATGACGAATATTGATGTTATGAATCATATGTTTTGTTATATATATATACACATTATATATTCTTCTGGAAAACAGTCAATGACTGTGTTTCTGTTCGGAGGTATACTGTTCTACCTGTAGATGGCGAAAAAATGACTGTATGTAATTATCATGAGTTTGTAACTGAATCGTCAATTTAAATGCTCATCTAATTTGTTAATTCAATTAATTTAATTTGCTTATTCAAAACTGATTAATTCAAAAACAAACTTACTGCTTTCATGAGTAGTAATCAAATAATTTTCTTAAACGATTCATTCAAAACTGCTGATTCTCTCAGAAATTAAAAACAAGTGACTGCAGAAACGCAACTGGTTTGCATTACAACATAAAAGACACTAATGTTGTTATATTTTGTATAATGCTACTGTGTACATACAGCACTTAATGCATGTGATTACTGATTTGTTTAAAAAATCAATAACTGCTTTACTGCTCTTGCAGACAGACAAGGGTGGCCTAAATGGTCAAATATCGATTTACTGACTCTTCTCTTTCCTGTTAAATATTTTCATTCATACTCTGCGCATGGCCATATAAATAATGAGACCAATTTATCATTTATTCACCAACAATAATCATATGAGTCATTCCCTGACAGGCCTTGCTTTGCTAAGTGGGAAGTGTTGCAGTTGTAAAATATGTTATATTACTCCAGTCATCACTGCCAGGGCAATATTCAGTATGGTAGAGTCATTATTGCCAAAGATACAACCTGAGAGGCCAACAGGCTGTCTCTAGCTAAGTAAAAAGAATATTTTACCTACAACCACAAAGATATAATAAACATACTATCCTAAAGATGAGCCACTCTGTCCTTTCAGTTTGACTTGGAGGTGAAATAAGTACTGAATGTTTTCCTAAAAGACACAATTTCAAACATAATATTTAGGGACCTGCGGTGTCGTAAAGAAGCCGTATGTCATGGGACAGTGCATCTTCCCGCACTTCCTAGTTGAAGTCATTTTCCCTCTTTAGGACTAGATCTTTAACCTCTGTCTCCCAGACTGCTGAAGCTCACACATTCCGTCTGGCTCTGGAATTCTACCTAATCCCAGCCACCACGAATGGGCAATCCTTGCAAAATAGCTGTGCATTCACTCACTGATTTAACCCCCTTCTGTTCTTCATGCCCCTGTGTGTTTGATCCCGTGTGCCCCGACCCCTCCCATCTCGCAGGTGGCAAAGTAAACAGAGGGCACTCCCAGGGCTGAGGCGGTGCCCGCGAAAGCGCATGCTGTGAAAACAGTGGTAAACCATGGCAGGCTGCCACACTCATCTGGGGCATCTGCTCCCACCGTTAAACACAGGGCAACAGGGCCACCTCTCCAGCCACGCTGACCTCTCGTCTTATGGCTAACAGCTTTCTTTCACAAACTGAAGGTAAAAACATTGAGACGCCTGATGTGAGGTTTATTAATTTACCAACATGTGACAACAAAAAATAGAGAAGTAGTGAACAGGTACCTCCTCAATGCATATATATTTATAACTAATATCATAGTGATCATTAAAATATGTTTGCTATAAACAATATTTATTGTACATTCGAGAAAATAATTTGCACTGTGTTAAACAATTAATTGGTAAAAAGAATTAAATATAATGAATAAAAAAAATTATAATTAATGGCCTGTTACCACTGAGCGATACAGTATGAACCATTCAGCATTTATGTTTGTTTCCACTGTCAAAGGTACCAAATTAGCAT
The DNA here is from genome assembly GCA_903798125.1 of Danio choprae. Classification (NCBI taxonomy): domain Eukaryota; kingdom Metazoa; phylum Chordata; class Actinopteri; order Cypriniformes; family Danionidae; genus Danio; species Danio choprae. Next base: position 3,563,497 of record CAIGQW010053631.1, read on the forward strand.
AAAGTACCATACCACTTTTTGCCATCTATTCACAAAGGTATCACCAACGTGTGCAACAAGCCAGCAGAACAAAAACTCAGAAAGCTCCATTTTAAAATACACATCCGAGACATGACACCATAGTACAGTGTACATAGTAGTCTTCTTGTGTCAAACAGCCCCATGGCAAGAAGCAAGAACATGATCTTCTGTATGTCCTCGTTGTTTACTGGTCAGTTCACAATGCGTCTAAATGTGTGAAAAGCTTATTTCAGCTCTTTCAACTTCTGATACTTACTGATGCTTTGAAGGCCATCACTTCTTTATTGTAGAAACATGTCACCGAAAACCAAGCATGTCAATTTGCAAAGCACAAAAATAGATCAAACTAAAGCAATGTGCAAAATCAATCAATGCAAAGTTTTCAGTATCAACGCACTGACCCGAAAGGACAAGTGACGGTTCTGTCATCTGGCCTGAATCTCTTGGACACTGGGCCACAGGCCAGCAGGACAGACTCATCATCGAGTCCTCTGATGATAACAATCATTAAATATGGATCCTAGGCCTCAGCTGATTATGAAAATCATCTGCAAACACACTAAAATACACTAAAAAGGTCATTTGCACACTGTAGAGAATAATTATACTGCATATAAAAATATATTCTCAGGACATCTCTTTTCCTTCACACTGTCTCTGTGGGTTTGATTTTACTCATGCATAAGTTACAGTGTCCGCCACTGTAAAACTGAAATCTGCATTCAAGCATTATAAACATCAAACGCACATAAATACTGTAACGTCTAACATCTGCCACATACAAATCTACAGTACCAAAGAAGGCCAGTATGTAATTTACTTTCTTTAAATAACAGGGTAACATTCTTTTTTGATGATAATAGCGCAGAATCACCCTATTATTAGTGTATTGGAATTATAGTGCGGATTTGCATTAAAACTTTGCTCACAACCAGAAAACCAATGCCATTGATCCATGTTCTGCACAAATTATGAAACACTACTTTCAAAAATAACTGGACAACTCCCATTGCTGTGATGTGGCTTTGCTTATTTCTTTCAAACCACCCAGACAGAGATTGTTTTCCCTCTAGGGGGAAAATTACACTAATAACAATAATAATAATAATAATTTTAGTATTTTTAACATTTACAATCAACCAGTATTTGCAACCATATCTGGATATAGCCTACTCAGAGTGGTTAGGGATTGGAGATGATTTACAAAAAATTTGCCATTTTCAGAAAAGCTGCCAGATTTTGATGTCATTTTCTGAATAAACTACAGCACATTACTCTAGACAAACTTCCTGAAGAGAAGCCCTCCCCAAACGCGGCACCCCGCAAGCATGTGTTTAACCAACATCCTGCAGGACCTCTGCATGTGCCCTGCAGTCCACCGCACACAATTAAAACACATGTATTCCATTGGTTTTAGAGACATAACAAACTTTACTGTCAAATATCTAACAACTTAGTCCAGCAGTTAGCAGATGGAGGCGCTTTGCTTCAATAATGGGGGTAAATGGATTCCATCTGGAGCCAATTTTTATTTTTTTTTTGCCATTATGTCTGAAGGGATGTAGAAAGAAAGGAGCTGGCTGAAGACGAGAGAAAACTGACTGAAGAACTGCAGCAATCCTATTATCACAACATATTTTTTCCTTTTTTTCCTTTTCTGCCACTCCTTCTTTTTCTCTTCTTTTTTTACAGACATTTTTCATATTGCATAAATAGATGATTTTTGTCAGCACCAAATGCATACTATGCAGCTAGGTCCAGATTTTTCTAAGCGCACTTAAAATCTGGATTGACATGCCTACTTCCATATTATACATTATACAAAAACATGTATGCGAGCTGAAGTAGATATTCATTCATTCATTCATTCATTTATTTTATTTTAGGCTTAGTCCCTTTATTAATCTGGGGTCACCACAGCAGAATGAACCGCCAACTTATCCAGCATATGATTTACACAGCGGATGCCCTTCCAGCTGCAACCCATCACTGGGAAACATCCATACACACTCATTCACACACATTCACTACAGACAATTTTAGCTTACCCAATTCAACTATAGCGCATGTCTTTGGACTTGTGGGGGAAACCAGAGCACCCGGAGGAAACCCACGCCAACACGGGGAGAACATGCAAACTCCACACAGAAATGCCAACTGACCCAGCCGAGGCTCGAACCAGCGGCCTTCTTGCTGTGAGGCAACAACACTACCCACTGTGCCACCGCGTCGCCCGTGAAGTAGATATAAGTTTGCTAATTTAGTGAATCATTTATTGAAGATTTATTTGAAGATTTATTTAAATAAGTGAATAATAAACTATTGTTCACGACTTGTTCTGACTGGATAAAGTAAAGCAGTGAATCACTTATTGGCGACTCACTCTGACTGGATCATTTGTAGGTCATTAACTGAATACTGACTTTGAGCATATCATTTGAATCAGTGAGTTGACACAAGATCATATTCTTTTAGATATGTCCAGTTCACAAATTAATTGTCCAATGCTTTTGTGAACCAATTATCAATTTAAAAGACATTATTCATCTTATCCATGAATTGGAAATGAGCAAGTGACGGTTCTCAAGTTCCAAATACCTTTTATTCCGGTACTTTTATGAAATTAAAGAGATAGGTCACCCAAAAATCATTTACAGTACTATCTTGTTCCAAATAAATTTCTGTTATGTTGAACACAAGCTGAAATGTTTTGAAAAATGCTGGAAACTGGTAAATATTGTTTTTTAATAGTATTGTTTTTCCTATGGGCTGCACGGTGGCGCAGTGGGTCGCTGGTTCGAGCCCCGGCTGGGTCAGTTGGCATTTCTGTGTGGAGTTTGCATGTTCTCCCTGTGTTCGCGTGGGTTTCCTCTGGGTGCTCCGGTTTCCCCCACAGTCCAAAAACATGTGCTACAGGTGAATTGGGTAAGCTAAATTGCCCGTAGTCTATGTGTGTGAATGAGTGTGTATGGATGTTTCCCAGTGATGGGTTGCAGCTGGATGGGCATTCGCTGCGTAAAACATATGCTGGACAAGTTGGCGGTTCATTCCGCTGTGGCAACCCCAGATTAATAAAGGGACTAAGCCAAAAAGAAAATGAATGAATGAATGTTTTTCCTTTATGGCTGTAAATGGTTACCGGTTTCTATTATTCTTCAAAATATCAGAACCAAATGGAACCAAAATAAACAGAACCAAAAAAATCTCAAATGGTTTGTAACAAGTCAGCAGTGAGTAAATGATGACAGATATTGATATTTTTTTATATTGATATCTCTTGTAGTAAAAAATACAAGTTTTGTTTTGGAATCTAGTATAACAATAGTTAAGGTTTCCTAAAATAAACACTCTTATAAAAACAGATACTTAAATATGTACTAAGTACAGTAATGAATTAAAGATATTTAGTTACTGTCCACTACTGACGTTTAACTGTACATGTATAAAAAAGAAAAGAAAAAAAAACACTTTTGGCCTTTAATTTACATCAGTGAATAGTGAGTGTTCAAATGTATCACATTACTAAAATATGTACTTAAATTCTCAGAGGCTACTTCGAGTAACAATTTAGGTCATATGGGTTCAGTCGGCAAAAAAAAGTAAATCTCTACTACAGACATTACTGCACTTCAACACTTTTAATGTAATAATGTGTGACAGGTAATCACATAATAACACAAGTGCCTAACTACAGCCTTCTCCAAAAACCACCTGACTACTTCAAGCCTATTACACTCGAGGGAATAAAAGGAAGCACTCAACTACAGTCTCTTCTTCTGGTTTCACATTCATGTGTCAGACGTCTAGTTATCTCCTTCAAGAAACACTTGTAAGAGATGTAGATTAGAGGGCCAGAGTCTGCTGCCAGATAAACACGTTTCATTTTCACAGCGAGAACAGAAAGCACGAGAGCTCTTTTAACTCTCACTCCCCTCAAGTCGGAGTCTTAACTTATTCAAAGGAACATCAGATGTTGTGAATTAACTAATAAACCAAAGCACTATTCTATAGTCGACTTAACCGCAAAGACTGTCTGTTTTATGTGGTTTTATGAGATCTGTCTTTGAATCCATCACTAGCGGGTCTTCATTGTAAGTATGGGAAATAATTTATTGGCTGTCTCTGATTCTGTGAGACGTAATTAGCATCTCTTTGTGTAAACTGTGAGTGTTTTTAAAGCCTCCAACTGTGGTATAATAATCTAGATGAGTAAGTGCTTACATGCTGTTAAAGGCTGGAAGGGAGCAGTGAGAAACCCAAAGCTGCTTATTACCCAGCTTTAAAACCCATCTGCATTCCACCGCTGGGTTACATCTGACCAGAGCATCAACTCTACTGGCTACAGCAGGGACAGAGTGTGAGTTTGCATGTACAGACAAATAATGGACACTTGAGGGTGATTAAAAAAAACACTGGCATATAATCTCTTCAAATATAAAGTTAAATGAAGCATGTAGAGAAAAAAAAGCATTATTTAAGCATGTTAAATCTTGGGTTAGGAAAAACTGGGTTAGAATAGGGTTTACAGTACTAAAGAGTGTCTTGAGGTCTGAAATGATACATTGCTTGAATGTCACATTGTGTTTATAACTGATAACCAATTATAAACAAAACCGCTTTCCTCAGTAGTCACTTGGTGAATTTAGTTTTATAGTTGATATGTTTAAAGAAATATAAACATTTAAAAATGTTGACTCTACATGTACTAACTTCAGAAGGCACACTGTAATGTACAGAGAAAAAAGTTCAGTATATGTTATTTTTCAGTGTATATATACAAAGGCATTAATTTTAATGCACTGTTAGTCAATTAATGTATTCAGATCTATATTTTATTCTGAGGGCATGTATAGGTGAATTAGGTTCAAAGCCCTATTCATAGTCACCACATAACACTATGCTATAAGACATATAAACAGGGGATAGTGGATTAGAGTTGGATGGAAGAGAAAGAATATTGGATCTTGACTGAAGAAGATGAAAATGCCTAGACTTACAGCAACACTTTGTTAAAAATTTGGGACAATCTACATAGACGGAAGGACTGTGGTGCAGCAAATGTTGCTACACAACCCTCTACAATGCCTTAAAATACTACAGAACTTACAGATTAGAATCCACAAGAATGGGTAATATAAACTTAAAATCTCAAAAGACCTTAACCCTGTTCCTGGAGATCTAACTTCCTGCAGAGTTTAGCTCCAAAGTTGGGTCGATAGACAATGCCATCATCCATTCCGGATGGCCGATAGACATCACGATGCTGTGCCGGCATCGCGATCCTCCGCCCCTTAGCAGCAGCAACCCACTAGCGAAAAATAGACACGACC
>CAIGQW010053631.1:3573847-3592392 GCA_903798125.1 Danio choprae
CGACGTGGACGGCCGCGGCCTCGAGGAGCGGGACGGTTGGGATGTTGCTGGTGGAATTCTTCGAGGAGAGTGGGATCTAAGATGTCCTCCCGAGGTGTCCATGACCGCTCCTCGGGGCCGAATCCTTCCCAGTCGACTAGATATTGGATCCGGCCGTCCCGTCGCCGGGAGTTGAGGATCTCTTTGACCTGGTAGATGTTCTCACCCAAGACTTCGGGTTGTGCTGGAGGGGGAGGCGGTTCGGGGTCTGTGGAGGGAGGAGAAACAGGGTCAGTGAAGGGTTTAAGGAGTGAGACATGAAAGGCAGAAGGAATACGGGAGTGAGGTGGTAGGTTGAGGCGGTAGGTGACAGGGTTAATCTGTGAATGGATTGTGTACGGCCCTATGTAGCGGGGACTCAGCTTTTTACAGGGCAGTCGGAGACGGATGTTTTGGGTCGACAACCACACCTTGTCCCCGGGATGGTATACTGGGTTGGGTAATCTGCGGCGGTTGGCGGCTTCGGTATGTCTCCGCACTGCCCGTTGGAGATGGACGTGTGCTGAGTCCCATACCCTCTCGCTCTCCTGGAACCAGTGATTCACCGCGGGCACTTCAGAGGCTTCGCCGGTCCATGGGAACAGTGAGGGTTGGTACCCTAGAACACACTGAAAGGGGGTTAGTCCCGTAGAAGCTTGGCGAAGGGAATTCTGGGCATACTCTGCCCACGGTAAGTACTGGCTCCAGGAATTCTGGTGATTGGCACAGTAGGTTCGGAGGTAGCGCGAGATCTCTTGAATCTTACGCTCGGTCTGCCCGTTAGTTTGAGGATGGTAGCCGGATGAGAGACTGATGGTTGTGCCAAGTAGCTGGAAAAAGGCCCGCCAGACCCTGGAAATAAATTGTGGTCCTCGATCGGAGACGATGTTTTCGGGGAGACCATAGTTGCGGAAGACGTGGTTGAACAGTGCTTCAGCGGTTTCCAAGGCGGTAGGTAGAGCTTTGAGTGGGATGAGTTTACATTGTTTGGAGAATCTGTCGACGACCACCAATATAGTGGTGTGACCCTGAGAAGGAGGCAAGTCGGTGGCAAAGTCTATTCCGATGTGGGTCCAGGGTCGGCGGGGAATCGGTAAAGGTTGGAGTTTGCCTTCAGGAAGGCGGTGAGGAGTGGTGGTTACGGCGCAGACCGAACACCCCCGAACATACTGGGCTACGTCCTTGGCCATACCAGGCCACCAGTATTTCCCACGTAGGAGCGAGAGGGTTCGCCTGCTGCCCGGGTGTCCTGAACCGAGGGAGGTGTGCGTACTTTCGATGAGGGTGATACGGAGACGAGATGGTACATAGGACAGACCTTGTGGAAGACCCGGAGGGGCTGGCTCCTCGAGAGTGGCGGCACGAATTTCTTCGTCGACCTTCCATAAAATCGGAGCAATGGAGATGGATGGTGGTAAGATTGGTTCGGGAGCGTCTTGAATGGGATCTGGTGAGTGTAAGCGGGAAAGGGCGTCCGCTTTACAGTTTTTGCTCCCAGGCTGGTACGTGATGGAAAAGTTGAATCGGGCGAAGAACAAAGACCACCGAGCTTGACGAGCATTCAGTCGTTGGGCGTTGCGTAGGTATTGAAGATTTTTATGGTCTGTAATTACAGAGAAGGGGAATTGTGCTCCTTCCAGCCAGTGCCGCCATTCTTCGAGGGCCAGTTTAATGGCCAGTAACTCACGGTCTCCTATGCCGTAATTCTGTTCTGCAGGACTGAGCTTGCGGGAATAGTACGCACACGGATGGAGAGCTTTGGGTTTGTCCGACCACTGGGAGAGTACGGCCCCCACTCCTATGTCTGCCGCATCGACTTCTACCACGAAGGGCCGCGTAGGATCTGGGTGTTTGAGGATGGGTGCTGCGGTAAACTTGTTCTTGAGGAGTCGGAAGGCGCGATCCGCCTCGGAGCTCCAGGTGATGGTTCTCCGACCCCCCTTGAGGAGGGATGACAAGGGTGCTGAAACTGAACTGTAGTTCTTGATGAAGCGTCGGTAGAAGTTGGCGAATCCTAGGAAGCGCTGGAGCTCCTTGACGGTTTGGGGTACTTTCCAGTTGGTTACGGCGTCCACTTTGGCTTTTTCCATCTGGACCCCCGCAGCGGAGATCACGTAACCAAGAAAGGAGATGGTGGATTGATGGAACTCACATTTTTCGGCCTTTAGGTAGAGTTGGTGTTTGCGAAGACGCCGCAACACTTGACTGACTTGATTATGGTGGTCTTCTAGGTTACGGGAATAGATGAGTATATCGTCGATGTATACAATGACACATTTGTGGAGAAGGTCCCGGAAGATCTCATTCATATAATTCTGGAACACCGATGGACTGTTAGCTAACCCATAGGGCATCACTAGATATTCATAGTGGCCAGTAGGGGTTATGAAGGCGGTCTTCCACTCATCTCCTTCTCGAATACGGATCAGGTTGTACGCGCTGCGGAGATCCAGCTTACTAAAAACTCGCGCCTCCCGGAGCTCCTCAAGGGCTGCTGGCACCAGTGGCAGAGGGTAAGCGAATTTTACCGTAGCTTCGTTCAACACCCGATAATCGATGCATGGTCTGAGCCCTCCGTCCTTCTTGGAAACGAAGAAGAAGCTCGATGCGGCAGGAGACTTGGATGGCCGGATGAAACCCTGGGTGATGGCTTCATGGATATAGCTCTCCATCGCCTCGTGTTCAGGACGAGAAAGTGGGTAGATCCGACCGTGCGGTAGTTTGGCGTTGGGCAGCAGGTCGATACTACAGTCGCAGGGCCGGTGAGGAGGAAGTTGTGTAGCACGTTCCTTGCTGAAGACGTCCAGGAACGAGTGGTAGGTGGAGGGAACGTGCTGAGTGAGGTGATCCAAGGCGGTTGAGTGAAGGGGAAGAGAAGGCTGGTTGCTAGGTGGGTCCTGAGTGTGGTCTTTGCAGGTCTTGTTCCAGCTAAGGATGTGTCCCGTGCTCCAGTCTATAGTAGGCTGGTGCTGGATCAGCCAGGGTCGACCCAACACAACATCGACGTTGGCCCTGGGTAAGACCAGGAGGTGGAGTTTTTCTCGGTGGCCCGGTGAAATCATCAGAGTAACTGGTCGTGTCCGGCGGGTAATCTGACCATCGCCCAATGGTGAGTTCTGGATGGTATAAATCTGGTACCGGGTTTCATTAACTACTGTAGGAATGCGATGTTTGCTTATGAAGTTCGTGGAGATGAAGTTTCCAGCGGCTCCGGAGTCCACCAGGACGTTGATGGGAAAATCACAAGAGTTTATGATTAGAGTTGCTTGCAGATGAGGAATGTTGCAGATTGAAGGAGTGATTGAACAGGCACTCACCATTGGACGAGGAGGACGAACAGGACAGCCCGAGATGAGATGAGACGCCTCTCCACAGTATAAGCAGAGCTGGAACCGGAGTCGTCTGTTGCGTTCTGCTGAGGTGAGATGGTAGGCGTCAGTAATCATAGGCTCTTCAAGGTCGAGAGGAGACGGTGAGGAGTGACGAAGACTAGGGGTTTCAACGGTGGTAGGTGGTGGTGAAAGAGGATGGTGAGATGGTGCTTGATGATGACCAGTAGGGGTGGAGCAAGCGTTGAGGTGCTGAGAGACGCTAATCGCCTTCTTGATGAAAACCTCTAGATCGGCGTTATCGTCATAAATCACCATGTGTTGGCGAACATTGGGTGTGAGTCCCTGACGAAAGGCGGCTAATAGCGCTATCTGGTTCCACCCACTACTGGCGGCGAGAGTGCGGAACTGCAGAGTGTATTCGTGGATGGTGAGTGTTCCTTGAGTGAGGGAGATGAGTTCATCGTGAACTGAGAGTGATGAAAGTGCTGTGCCAAATACTTGTTTGAAGTGTTGGGTGAAGGAGTGGTAGGAGTGAAAGACGGGGTTGTTAGCGTCCCAGAGGGCGTTAGCCCATTGTAGTGCTCGGCCCGTGAGGAGAGAGATGACGAAGGCGATTTTTGAAATTTCGTTGGGGAAGGATGCAGAGTTGGTCTCTATGTAAAGAGAGCATTGCAGCACGAATCCCGCACAGGTATTCGGATCACCAGCATAACTGGCGGGACGAGAGAGGGCTGAGCTCGACATAGTGAGCGGGTTAACAGGAGGATTCGTCGGCTGCTGGCTCGACGCCGCTGCTTCCGGGTGAGGATCAGCGGCGATCCCGGAAGTATTAGTGAGACCGTCCATATCTCCGGGAATGTTTTGCTGGTCCGGTATCCTGTCACGAATCACAGAAGGTAGAGACAAGGATATCTTTTCACACAGTGTTTATTAAACACAAGTATATCTTCGCACCGAGCGGTGCATGCAAACAGTTCAATATAGTCACTTCCCTTAAGTAGAGCAAGCCGATGACAGGGGTTAGTCTCTGGGTAAGATGAGTCACGGATAGCCTTGGCGGATGATCCAGATGAGCAGACAGAGAGAGTTGCGACCAAGTGAAGAAGATACCGGACAATGACTGAAAGGAGTGCGTGGGTTATATGGAGTGGTGGTGATGACGGGAGCAGGTGCATGTGATGAGTGCGCAGGTGAGCGTGATTAGTAATCTGGTGAGTGAGTGCGTTGTGTAGTGGCTGGAGAGTGTGACTGGTGATCGGGGCTGACAGAACGTGCAGGAGGTGTGACACAGGTGGCAATTTGTGTGTAACTTATCTTTATTTATTTATAATTTGGTTATGGGTAAAACAAAGACCATGCGGGTCAGGTAGTTGAAACGGTAGGCTACAAATAATTAAGACATCGTACGATGTGAAATTGGTCGACATCGCCCAACCCTAGCTCCAACCCTTGATAATTAAAGACAGGTGTGTTTAGTGAAGGTTGCAGCTGATCTTTGCAGAAAGGTAGATTACAGTTTACAGAAACAGGTAAAAAAATTATTGAAAATGGACTTGCCCGAGAAAAACGTGTAAATGGCACATATGAGCAAACATGGCCCAGTAACACATTTGAGGTTGTCAAAAATGTACACAGCAGCCTCTAGTGGATTTGTAAAAACAAGCTGCAAGCAGACGTCACCTCAGCCACATATTTAGTTCCAAAATGTAGGCCTGGGCACATACTGTATCTCCAAAGAACACAGCTAAGTTGTCTGTGACAAAGGGGTGTTCTTTCTTAACACTATAACTCTCAGAAAGATGCATGAGCTTCACTAAAATAATTAAACATCAATGGAGAAATGAGAATTTTAAAATGTCCATCCCAAATGGTCCAAGCCACTAGATATGGGATAGTGTATAATATTTATGGCTTCTCAGAGCTGGTGTGACAGCCACTCCACCACTGCCCATTAGTTTTAGGTCTTCAAGTGAGTGAGAACAAGAGCTATTACAGGACCAGCCTGCCTTTCCTTTTCCTCGCTCTACCCTATAGCCTCTCTCTCTTCCTGGCATCCCTAAGCAGCCTCTACATCACTGTCACCACACAGACCACCAGGGAATAGCCCCTGGCAAACTTCTATAGTGCTAACATGGCATAACACCCCATGAATTATGAAAGGGGGAGTGGGGAACATTTGTAACTACAAAGGAGCCAGCATATATTCACTCTGGATTTAATTTGTCTGTCTGCCCTCCCAAGACTCAGACAAGTATAAATGTCCACCACATCACCTGAGCATTGTCTCCCATGGTAGCAAGGCACTGAGTCTCAGCTAGCAGACTTAATTCAAAGGACTGAGTCAAATTGTGGCAGGAAGAATCCCAGACTGGTTTTAGATATGCCCCTGTAGATGTATGTTAAGTGTGTTGATAAAAACATCAAGACACATACACCATGAGCGTGTCACATGTGTAGCAAATATCATTGTTTATCTTGCGAAACACACAGCAAGGCTTATGGGTTGCTTCCGGTCAGCTGTGGTGGAAATTAACCAACAGTGGTTCAAGGTGTCATTTCTCCCTATGTTTTAAACACAGAGGTAGGAATCAGACAAGAGTTATGCAGGGATGTGGTGAATTGATGTTGTGAAGATGTAATGGACAGCTAAATATTCCAGCCTCCTTTTCCACTGAATGGCTGGTTTATCTGTTGTTATTCACATTTATCTGTTGTTTATCTGTTGCTTTGTTAAATAAACTTTCTCAATGGCTGTCTTATCTGGTCCAAGCTAACTGAAGATCTTTCGTTACCGAAGATTTGAATGTTGTTAATGTGAGGAATATGTCGCATCATGTGCATTTCACGTTGGTGTATATTGAACTGCATAGCCGACTGTAAGAACTTTACCATGGAGCACTGGAATAAGGTTGCCTGATCAACTAGCTTTGAAGCATGACTGCTGGTTTGAGCTGATTTATGCTGGTTATTAGCTGGTTCAAACTGGCCATGTGCTGGTCCAGAGCAGGAGCTAGTTACTTAAAACCAACCTAGGACCAGCATAGGACCAGCTAAGAACCAGCTTAAACCAGCCCATAACCAGCTACTGTAAGATCAGCTGAAACCAGTAATCTATATATGATTATAAAGGAAAGGTTCACATGCCCTTATGTCTTTTAATGTCTTGACATTTTATTTAAACCAGGAAGATGATTTCAAACTGTGAGGCCCCTGACAGCCCCAAAACATTTTCTTCCGATTTCATCCCAAGTCATGCAAGAACTAGAGAAGTACTCTCAGAGTCTGCATATGGCAATTCCCTGCCTCTCTCATCCATTGATGTATGAATGGCCCGGTGCTGTACTCTCACTGCAGTGTGTCCACACAAACTTTGAGCCCACTGACAGCTTTCCTCCTTTCCAGTCAGGGTGAATTAGCATCACAACTGTCCCTAAGTGCAATCCCACACGTTAGCGCATCAGCTTGAACCAGCAGGTCTGGCACTGAATAAACACAGCTGAAGTGCTTCACCAGCAATTCACACACACATACACACCTCACACATTCACAGACAGTCTAGCACCCACAAGGCTGGACTATGGGCTGGCCTGTCCATAAAAGATAAAAGAACACTTCACCATCCAAAAAGACTTCATGAAACATCCCCACCCCCAAAGACAGAGAAAGAGAAACCCTGTGGGAAACCTGTTTAGCTGAAGTAACTAACACCTTATAACTTCTGTGCATACTGCAGAATTAATTAGGTTACCTGTTTTAAACATACTCACAGTTTACAAGAACCTACACATTGAAAGTGACAATTTGCTCAATTAATACATTTATGAAGGCTCAGCATTCAGTTCATTAATTCAGAGTAGCAGAGCAAATATGTTACTCATACAGGACCTTATTTCATGTGTGCTATCATGTAAACAGTAACTAGGTGAAAAATAAATGATAGTCTGACAGTGAACAAAAGAGACAGTGGGGGCTTGGGAAAGGTCATGTCTAAGTTCAGCATGATTGGACATGTTTAGAAAGAGCTAAAATTCAGTGAAGGGGGAATCTATTGAATCCTCTTTCCTACAAATCCCTGCTTGCAAACCATTTAAAGACCAGAAGGATAATTAGCTATATTCAGCTGCCTTTAAAGTGGACTCCAATAATTTTACTTCAACGACCATGTACAATGAATTGGAACAAAAAGAGATAATGAAAAAATGAAGTATTTTAGAGCTCGGAAAAACCAAACATTCATTCATTCATTTTCTTTTTGGCTTAGTCCCTTTATTAATCTGGGGTAGCCACAGCGGAATGAACCGCCAACTTATCCAGCATATGTTTTACGCAGTGGATTCCCTTCCAGCTGCAATCCATCACTGGGAAACGTCCATGCACACTCATTCACACTCATATACTACAGACAATTTAGCTTACCCAATTCACCTATACTGCATGTCTTTGGAATTGTGGGGGAAACCGGAGCACCCAGAAAAAACCCACGCAAACACGGGGAGAACATGCAAACTCCACACAGAAATGCCAACTGACCCTGCCAGGGCTCGAACCAGCGACCTTCTTGCTGTAAGACGATTGTGCTACCCACTGCGCCACCGTGCTGCCCAAAAACAAAACACCAAGTAATAAATAAGCAATAAACATCTTTATCAAGATGTACATCATGATAAAGGGGAAGCTTTCCCTTTTTATTTGTTGATTGAGATAATTGATTCATTCACAATGTCAACATTTGTAACCTGAGGTTATTTAGTCAACTTATTGTTATCTCTACCAGCAGGGATTGCTAACATGCTAATTGTTATCACAATGGCATCAGTTAACACTACCCAATAAAGGAGCATTGCATTTCTACTATCTGATTACCAGCTTCAACAACTTAAGCTGGTCAATGATTGAGTTAAAGCTAGTGAGCCAGAATTCAGTGCTAATGTGTCATATGAATCATAATAACAACTAAATATGACAGAATATTTCATCCATCATTAATCTATGTTAAACAGTATTATTAAAATTATTTCAAAATATTTTATTATCATACTAGATCTAATTCTCAATGACTTTGACTGGCCCTGCCAGTCAAAACAGATCAGCCGAGGGGGATGGCTTGAACCTGTCACCAGCTATAAGGAATGGTGACCCAATGAAAGCTCAAGGATGTGCATTTGTCTAAGTCTAGGTTGGAAATGCAACTCTGAACTTGCACAACCATGCAGGCCTGCAACTTGATCTGGTGGAGTTCTGACCTCTGAACCGGACATTGCAAAACACCACCCCAGAATCTCCACCGGCAATCTGCTTTCACAAACTGAAGACACTTCCACTGTGGCACTTGCATTCATATGCCATTCTGGGTGAAGCTCATGTAGAAGATTTTTAAACAACATAAAACAGAATTATTAACTAAACTAATAGACTAAACAACAAGCATTTTATTACTGCAATGATGTGTCCTATATTAGAGTTGGATGGAAAACGTTTGATCTTGCCGATAATCTGAGGCCAGACAATCCTCTGGAAGCAAGTGATAACAACAATTGAACGGTACTCAGTAATTAAAAAGTTTAAATCCCTCTGCGTAAATCCCTCTATTCCTGATTTAAAGGCTTGGAGTGCCTGTTCTTCGTTTAACAACAGAATCCCTGTCCATCTGCTATTTTATGCACTGTTTAACAGAGAGCGAGAGGACTAGTTCAAGTAAATCAGGCTTTCATCATCTCAGTAACCTAATGGATGGCATGTACCGACTGCGGGGGTTCTCATCCACATAAGCATTGATTTTACTTTTGGACCGGCATTCTCGCCACACAAAACCTCTCTAAGCAACTGCCTCCTCAGCCTTTCGCAGCACAAGGGTTAGCTGCGGATCAGCAGAGGGATGAATGGGTTCTCATTTGTACTTAATCCAAAGCTCCTCATCAAGCGGAGATGACATGGAAGGGTTAAAGTCCTCTGTGACTCGTTCTTTTTCACTCCAACAAAGAAAGGGAGAGTGAAAGAGGCAGAGTGACAGAATGAGAGATCCCCTTTTTTTCTTGGACATTTCCTTTTTCTTATGTACATTTAAGCACAAAATCCGAAGGGACACACAGGTCTTGTTTGGCGTCCTGTATATCTGAAATAGGGGCACCTTTAAGACCACCGAGAGAATCATTTAGAGCTTGGGCCATCGTTCAAAAAAAGGAGCTTCAAAAGAAAGGGGGAGTAGATCAAAGAGTCCCTGCAGTCTATTCAGATGCAATTGCTCCCAAATCACATTGTGTTGTCGCACAGTTTTAAAAGAATGGGTCACTGCTGTTTTATTGTTGAGAAGCTACCACTAATGAAAAGGACAATGCAAAGATTAGCGCTGCCAGCCAAGCGCCTGAAACCTCACTCTGTCTTTAATTGTAGAGAACAAGGAAGGCAGGAAAGCAGGGCAAACATAGAACAAAAGAGCAGGCAGCGGAGGCAAAACCGTCAGCACAACCATGGGTATGATTTTACAGTAGCCCACCATCCGGAAGGTGTGACATGATCCTCTGTGAATGAAAACATAAACCAATAACCAAGACTTGTCAAACAAAGCTCAATGCTCAGCTCCACCACACACAAATCATGCCTTTGTGTTGATTTCATCCAGTGCTTCAGTGATCTTGTTTTACTAAGCTCTTCGTGCACACTTCATTTGTTCTTTATTTATTACACTATAAGCTTAGAGGCACACTGTATACTTCCTAAGCACCCAGAGGTACATTAACTGTAACTCAAACATGTTTGTACACTAAATGACATTAACAACTACTTGAATTTTGTTCCAAAACCAAGTAAGCAGACTGACAAAATTTTAAAAAGTGCATTCTGCGCTCAGCAGTACTTCAGTACAAAAGGCAAAACAATGTTACATGCTCAACGAAACAATCAAACACGCTTATTATTGTATGCTACTAGAAAAGAAAGACAGAATGACAAAATGCAAAGTGTAAAAAAAAGTTTTGCATACAAAAGGTGGACAATTGCTGATTAAAATGTTCACAAAACAAAATGTTCAAAAATATTCAAGTTGTTTACCAAATATTTAACTTTAATATACCCCTTAACTCAAACACCCCAACCCCCAATTAAACCTCGTTGAAAATCTAGAGAGAACGGACTAAAGATTATTCTTCCGCATTCAAACAATCTGCATTTCATTCATGCTACAAAAAGGTGTATGTATGCTTTTATGTTCTGATTTCAGTGAATCTTTGAGTGTTAAAGCAGACACTTACCAGACCTGTGCAGGTGTATAAAGCCACAGATGAATCAGAATGGTTTCGTATGGATCCCTGATACAGACAGTTATGAATAGAGGGGTGAAGTGTTGCTGTATTGATGCCCTCTGCACCCAGTGTCTGTATGGTAAAGCCCTCTGCCAGCACGTGAGATGGCTGAAGGTCTAAATGGAGTTCCTTGCCAAAGGCAGAGACATGATAGTGCACTGAACTGCCAGCTTCTGACAGAGACCTTCTACTCCGTCTATGTCTTGACACGTCATGAGAAATGTAGCCACCATAGGAGTCCACTTCCACTGGTGTGGCAAAATCATAATCTGTGGGTGAAACAAACAGTTTAAATTACATGAGTCAACATCAGTCTATCATTGATCTAATATAATTGTAATAAGTCAGTGATTTTATGTCTATCAATAATTTGGAATTTTGTGTTTTTTCTCATTGTTTATTAGATTTTTTTTTTGTTTTTTAGTTATTTTTATTATTATTATTAAATATACACAATTGCATTATTTTTCTATTCCAGAAAAATATCCACCAAATACATTGATGACTCATTCTGCACTACACAGACTTTTGTCCAATCAAATTCTCCCTAATAAGATTGTCACTGCATAATAGACTGACAATTCTATTGGTAAGTCAGTTTGTAAATATATTTTAAAGGAGTAGTCTCTTATGTTTCAACAAAGCGTTCTTAGTAAGTACAAAAGGTTTCAACGAAGGAATACTAGTCAAGCAATTCCATAGAGTCTTGTCAACAACCTGTAGGCTACATGCATGTGTGTATTTTGTACATTATATTTATAAGCAATGCCCAGCCTACACTGCGCAAGATGTGAAAATGATGTAGAAACTAAATTTACATTAAACCTAGCTAAAATGTATAAACAAAACATTTAACCAAAGGCTCCAGAGGAAGTGTTTCCCAAACTTTTGATTGGCAGCGTAAATATTAATTAAAAAAGACAATAAATTCTCTGTGACTAACATCAACTACGCGGAAGAGAAGAGATGAGGGAATCCCTTTAAGACTCCCACACATACAGTACACGGTACACAGGCTAGCGCACGACCACCGGCACAGGAAACGCACATCTTGGGAGTTTTTTAGGCTGCGTTGTAACCCCCCTAATTCACTGAATCTTAATGTGGTGCTTCGGTGTATTTATATTTGTGTGTACAGGTAGCCTCTATCCAGGTACGGATCTTTGGTTCAAGCAGAGCGCGGAAGCATGCATCGACAATTCGGCATCGATCATATGTTGTCATCATTTGCAATGGAAACACAACTGCAGTGCGTAAAGGACACAAACCTTGATACAGTCCGCCGGTGTCTTCGGTAAATGAGACCGATGCCACAGACTGTAAACAACAGAACTGCACAGCCTGCAAAGCGCAAACAACTCACCACAATTAACTTTATAAATGACACTGAGTGCAATATGATAAATAAATTGTTGTCAACATGTCACCTGCCTTTATAAAGTTCCCCAACGACACACTTGCCAGCAATCTAAATGATGTGCAGTTTACCAGTGGGACTTGTAAACTCCAAAGCAAAAGGAAAAGGCAATCCATGTTGGTATGCATGCACCTTTGCCGTTACCTCTTCAAAAACGTGGAAAGCAACAGTCCGTAAATCCATGCAATGCAATATGGAGACATTGCTAATTGTTTAAATTGTCCCGTTTATGTCGCTCCTCAAGTAAAATCCACCGGGTCCATTTGGCTAATGCGCGTTCCCTCTGTTTGCAAGCACAGGTACACACAGAACTGCTGACTCCAGAGTGGTGACAGTCGGTGCGTATGCGTGTGTGTGCGTCTGTGTATACTATAGGATAGTGGCACCGGCTGATGGGCAAAGGGTGGAGGTTTAAGTTTGCACCAATCAGCGACGAGCATCTGCCGGCGGTTCAGTGTATTAGCGCTCCTCACCGTCCGACGGTCCGCGCGTGCACAGATCACAGAGTTCATTGAAATGAGAAGCATGTTCACAGAACCGTCCGAGCAAGTAAACACATGCTGTCGAAAGAGTTTATGTGTTTAATGTGGAACTGAAGAGTAGTGAATGGGCTGAGGGATGATTTATGGTACTGTACGCTGTACTGTATAATGAAGCGCTTTCACGTCAGGTCTTGTTCTTAAAACTCTAATGTCATGAATCTCAAATCGCTGAGTGTTGGGTGTTTTTGATTTAATAGACAGCTTGTATATGCTTTATCTATTCAGAACAGATCTTCTGGTTACCTGTGATTCTACTAAATATAGGTAACTTTTGAGTACAATAGTTAGGGGAATATTCAACATGGCTGAATTTATTTACCAACACTTCAAGTGAAGAATCAGCACTTTATATGTTTGGTTTGATTATAATGAACACTGATGTTAGCTCTGTTTTAGTGTAAATCATCAGAGTAAACTTCCAAAGCTGACAGACACCACTGACAAGATGCTCATTTCCAAACAAACTCTGTTGTGATCCAAACACATCTAAATGAAACAAAAACAGGGCATAATATCACATGATATAAAAACGACAGAATGCTCATATAAACCTACTTTTCTTAGCATATGGGCAATGTTAAAAACAGATTTAAAGGTATTGTTCACCCAAAACTGAAAATGTACTCACCCTCAAGTGGTTCGACACCTTTATGATTTTCTTTTTTTCTGCTGAGCACAAAAGAAGAAAACTGGAAACCTGTAACCATTGACTTCCATTGTAAGAAAAACAAATAGCTACTATGGAAGTTGGTTACAGGTTTCTTTTTTGGCCCAAATCCATAGAACCAAGAAAACCAAACTACAAGTGTGAACACTCCCTTAGACACTTTCAGGAATCAGACTATAAAAGTCTCACAGTTCAATTAGTGTTGTATGATTTCTATTAAGGGCGTCACGGTGGTGCAGTGGGTAGCACGATCGCCTCACAGCAAGAATGTCGCTGGTTCGAGCCTCGGCTGGGTTAGTTGGCATTTCTGTGTGGAGTTTGTATGTTCTCCCCGTGTTCGCGTGGGTTTTGCTCCGGGTGCTCCGGTTTTCCCCATAAGTCCAAAGACATGTGCTATAGGTGAATTGGGTAAGCTAAATTGTCCGTAGTGTATGTGTGTGAATGAGAGTGTATGGATGTTTCCCAGTGATGGGTTGCAGCTGGAAGGGCATCTGCTGCGTAAAACATATGCTGGATAAGTTGGAGGTTCATTCCACTGTGGCGACCCCAGATTAATAAGGGGACTAAGCCGAAAAGAAAATGAATAAATTAATGATTTTTATTACCTTATATATATTTATATATATATATTTTTTTTTTTCACTCAAAATGCTTTCTCATTCACTAGCTACACATTTATTATTTTTGAGCCGAATCATTCTTCACTGGTTGCATGGTGCTGTAAATTTTGCCCTGTAGATTCAATATGAGTCCTTCTAAATAGTAGGACATAATATCAGTGTTAGTGAAAATGCATTAGTGAGAATGCATGCAAGAGAATTGTTAACGGAAATGAAGGTCACGGAAATCATTATCTTAAGGTATTTGTTTAAGAGATTTGTCACGTTCTCAATATTAATTGGTTCTATGTTACCAACTTTAGGATAACCAAACTGCAGAGGAAAGTCTCATAGTCTTATTAAAACAAAAGCTCTGTCTACATTTGGGTGAATTTGAGCACTCTCATTTGTTTGATTGCTTTCCCTGTTCACTGGTTTATTAAACCATCTCATAAAACTACCTGATTTTCATACTAAAATTTTATGAATCACATAAAAGTTAAAGTCAAGGTTCAGCCAAAGCATAAAAGATCAATTCAAGACGTCATACAATGTGGATTAAACGTATTTATTTTATTATTTTATTTAAAGAAAAACAATCTCACTCGTTTCTGGTTTGCTTAATGAACAGAGGAGGCCAAGATTCCCATGCTATACACAATATCAGCCATATGACATGTAGCTCAAAGAAAGTCTCCATGTGAAAAGGATCATTCAGTGAGCTTAATTGTACTTTACAATCCATTAGTTTCTAGCCTCATTTTGAAAAAAGTCCTCCGAAAGAGTGTTGTCAGATGTTTTAGCAAATGTTGGCTTGGGGCTCAGATTGTCAAAGCCAAATGCATCAATCCCCAAAGGAAGATAGTTTTGCTTTGACTACATTGTTTACCACGTGTTTGTGTGCCAATACATTTTTCCTGGTTTCAAAACTGTGCCCACTTCATTAAGTGGGCACAGACAGTCCAACATACAATACCATAAAGCCATGCTGACATATGGGTTTATGTACACAGCATGTTAAATGGAGTGTCAAAAGGCTCACTCATAGACTTCTGTCCAAAAATCAGGCTGTACGCAACCAACCATTGAGCAGTTAAACCCTGGAGGGGGGCACAGATATAATCCTTGCCAATGCAAACTTCTGGAGTAAATGAAATGTCTCTTAAACCTGCATTGTCATCAATTCAGTTTTGCTTCATGCAAAAGACTGGCCCTTATGATGGCTTAAAGCAACTTTCGCAATTTAACGTAATGCAATAGGCAGTGAGGTCATAACTGTGCATCTGACCTCATATTTGCTAGCATTTGTTCTTCTTCTTTTTCTTGTTATATGGCCGTACACCATTTGTTTTATATTTGTTTGTATGTTGTGGAGAAATGGCTTTTCCAGCAGGGGCTCCAGCTGGGAAGAACTATGCCAGGTCAGGGTTGCCCGTATCTGCTCTTAATTTACCCCATACTGGGTTTTAAAGAACATAGTGCAACACTGCAATTGTAATGTCTGAATGAAGCACATCTCCAAATAATGCGGGTTTCAATTCATTTATGCACAAATACACAGCACAGCTATTCATGTATTTGAAATCAGGTTTGCAAATAATCATTCATTGTGCTGAGGAGGACATAAACCTTTTAAATTACAGAACTAATCACATTGGATTCTAAATAAAAACCTCACAATCTTCTGACTTCAATTCTTCTTGGCAAGAAAAAAAAATGTTTATCCATAATATCGTCTAAGTGGGCTGCATCTTTGGAAGTAAATGTGGTATCCAGACTAGGATGTGGATTGGAGAGGTCATAAATCTTAATCCATGACAAGAATCAATACACCTTTGAGTGGCGGTTGCACCCACTATTTATTTGACTGTGTCACCGAAACCCCAAACAGTCTAGGAAATAACTAGGAAATAACTGCCTCACCTGACCTGTTGACTTCTGCTCATACCCTGGAGAACATCCCTGATATCTGTTATCTCATGACTCCAAGGCTTCCAATTAGCATTATCACTGACATCATGGCAAACATGGATATATGCGTTTAAAATAAATTAAAATAAATGCTATCAGTATTTGTTTTCTGAAGGAGTAACTAAAGATTTGCGTTTTGAGCTCTTGTGTCCACATGTGTTATGGGTCAAACATTGGTTAAATCGGTGCTGATGTGGCTGTTTACTGTCTGTTTAATGTTGTTTACTGTCTGTTTGCTATTCCCTGCAATTGTGCTCCTGGCCAGAGAATATAGATTTCAAAACAGTGTCAGCAGTCTATAAATGATCAAACATATTTCATAATGTTAGCATTGTTAAAGAGCCCAGTTTTAGAACGACAGCTTGACCTTGTCAGTGGAGCTCCTTGAAGTTCAGGGCAATAAAAATAAATAACTCCAATACTATCAACATGACATGGGCTCAAGACAAGGGTCAAATGCTCATCTAAATACATTCGGATAAATACAAATACATGGGAGAGCGGTTTGTATATGTGGAGGTCTGTTTTGTAAGATCTGTTTGCTTAGTCTTTGTGTTTCTAGAGGCCTGCACGCATTTGTGTATGTCTGTGAGGGGTGGGAGGGAGGTTAAAGAGAAAAAGACTGATATGTAAAATCTGATAAGAGTGTAGCTAATGATGCCTTAATCTGGGATAATGGCCCCTCCCCCATTCCCTCTTAAAAGCCATTAGTGTTGACCCATAAAACCGTGTCTCATTTCCATAATGGACTTTTTCTGAATACATCCTTTATACTACTGAAATACTATATTAATCTTTAATCTAAATTAAAGAAGAGTAATGAAGAAATAAAAGAAATACATTTTTACTATTGCTAGTTTATTAGGTAAGGAAAGTGATACTACAATGGAGACAGGAGGAATGGGATTTTTCTAAAATAATAGTGATTAACTGTACACTGTAAAAACATTATAATAAAGTCATGACAACGTAAGTTTTCACAATATTTTAACTTAATTTAGATAGTTAATTAGGTTTCAACTTATTTTTTAAGTAACTTTTTTTAAGTTAGCTTAATTGATGTTAGTCAAAATTACATTTAAACTTAAAAATATAAATGAGCAACTGTGTAGCTGTTGGGCAACATTATCCAGTAGTCCGACTGGCCTCAGTGACTTCATCTGAAAAGGAAAGTAATTTCAGAAGAAAAGTTAATAACGGGATTGAGGAATAGAAAGATTGAACTTTAGATTAAACATCCACAGTAAGACTAGAAACACAAATTAAGAAAGTAAACATGCAATTAGGTACACTCAAAAAAATGATGTTTGCTGTTTGTTCAAACTAATTATTTAAAATGAGCTGAAACAACACAATTCTTGAGGCTTTTCTGGGGGACAACTTAATTATTTTATGTTCAATCCACTTAAATTTGTAAAAACGAACAAGTTAACTTATTTCCTTCATGTTGCTCAGAGACAATTTGATTGTGTGGAACCCAACATTTTTTACAGTGCATAATAAATTTAAGTTTACCACTTCGATAACAAAATACACTGCTTTCTATACAAAAAATAAAAAATAAAATAACACCCCATTCTCTTTCAATCCACAAAAAAAGAAAGTATCTGTGTAGGATATCAGCACAGGTGGGATTCAGCCCTGCAGGCTTAAGGTAGAAAGAAGATCATTTGTGGGAGACGAGGCACCTGGGAGTCTGCCGATTCTTCTTTAAAGGATTCTCAATCTATCAAATACACACGGTGACATGCATACCTACTGAGCATATCTACACACTTTCATATAATTTGTTCCTGTACTCACACCTTTTAAATGTCAGGGTTTATTTATTGTTGTCCACAGAAGCTCACAATTTGCAAGTAGAAAACACTCCACATCCTATTAGCATCTGATTTATGCTTGCTAAAGACAGTTAGCGTAAACCTCACAGCAAGTCTCCATTGTGTTCTTGTTTGGAGTGTGCAAACAGACCAGACTTAAATGTATTTTTAGTTTAGTGGTCTGCCCTCGAAGAATCTTCTGAGTGGCGTGTTTGACCATACGAAACCATCGTCCTTCATTCGCAGTCAGACATAGAATTTTACTCTTCCGTAATTGCAGCCTAAATATTGTTGTTGTTTTTTTTTTTTCCCCCGTGTGGAAATATGAAAATTGCAGGAGTGGAGAAGTTGGAGGAACAGGCAGAACTTTGTTCTGAAGCCTCTTTCTTGACTTACCACAATGACCAGAGAGAGCCGGGGGATGAGGAGTGGCACCAAGGACACTCCAAATACAATAATCAAGTTAAAGATACAGTGCTTATGGCTCAATTTACTCTGTCAAACAGCCTGACATGTAACCTAAACATACAGTATGCAGAACTTTGTCAGATATATAAATCTTAATTGTATGGCTCAGTGAGATTTTTGAACATTGTGTGATGCATTAAACATCAACCTCTGCATAAAAAGATCTTCTAAGCATTCTTTGACACTTTAATCAAGTAAATTATAAAGTATCAAAGAATTTAACCTTATTCTACATTGCTAATCTTAACCAATACCTAACTATTAATTAAGTTAATTTTGCTAATAGTCTTTGCAAATGGTTTGTTATTAGTGAGAATTGTACCTTAAAATAAAGTCTGACCAATAATGTACAGTATATGATAGGAGAGAAAAAAGGTCCTCATTCAAGTCGTCACTCATTTTCTATAGGTATT
>CAIGQW010053631.1:3592402-3602404 GCA_903798125.1 Danio choprae
AATTCATAATTTGTGTAAAACATAACTGTTTTAAACAAACTAGTTTGTCACAACCGTTCCCAAACTGCTTTTAATATTGTTTGAAACGCATTGATTAGAAGCGTCATTACTAAAGTCACGCAGGTGGGGGAGTGATAAGGTCTGTGTGTTGTTGTGTAAAGGGTTATCTTGTTCAGTTTCTGTGTTGGAGTGGACTACACAATCTCATGCATGTTAGATCCTGCTTTATTTCACCCTTGCTACCACAACCTGATTATAACAAAAGAATAACCAACCTTTGTGAATCTTCAAAGTCCTCTTCACAAAAAAATAAAAAAATTGACCCCTCGAACAGCAGGTACAGCTTATATATTTACCATTTAGTTCAGTATGTGTGAGCTTTTTTGGGTAGGACTTGAGAATACATCTTGGTCCTGCAGCTTCTT
Organism: Danio choprae; assembly: GCA_903798125.1. Lineage (NCBI taxonomy): Eukaryota > Metazoa > Chordata > Actinopteri > Cypriniformes > Danionidae > Danio > Danio choprae. The sequence continues at coordinate 3,592,828 of CAIGQW010053631.1, forward strand.
CAATGACCAATGTTTATCATTTTCAAGCCCACCAATTTTTTTTTTCACTGCAACTCTTCCTGCTTACATTTGGCCATAGAAGGTCACCCTGACTGAGCCTGGTTTCTCTAAAGGTAATTCTCCTCTTTCATCCAGTGGTGGGGTTTTGGTTCTTGCCACTGTCACCGGTGGCTTGCTTGGTTGAGGAGCCATTGAAAACTCTGCCTTCCTTGTGTCAGCCAAAGAGGCCATTCTTAACTCTCCTGTAAATCACATTAGAATTTGTTAGTCCTTTGATTGTCCTGTACCACTAAAGAGTCTCATAAACCCTAGTCATGCTGACTCCCATGTGTTGACTCCCCTGAGCATCTTCCTTGGGCTTTCTGTCCACCAGCTTTACCCTGAAGTTACAACCCTATCGGTTTTTGTCCTCCCGCACCCTTGCTTCACCTCAGCATGACTCCAGTTTGGTCTCCAGGACCTTCACTTTCACTAAGTCATCAGCTTCACCTTGACCTCAGCTCCACCTCGGTTCATCTCCTCTTTAGTTCTGCTTAACAAGTCTACACTATGGCTCTTGCTTCTCTTAACTTCGCCATGGGGCTGTGTACTAATAAATGAAAACATATACTGTACATTGTATTGCACACTTGGCACACTTTGGTTTATCCATTTTGTATTCACTCAAAAATGAAAATGTACTCACTATTTGCTCGCCATTTACTTGTCCCAAACGTTTATGAGATTCTTTCTTCTGTTGAGTACAAAAGCAGTTATTTTGAAGTAAGCTGAAACCCTGTAACACTTGACTTCCATAGTAGGAAAAACAAATACCATGAAAGTCATGGGTTAACAATATCCAATATAAATATTCAGTGATGTTGCCGTAAAAGGGTACTTGGATTAAAGAGCACAAAGACATTTTTTTCTTCTTTTAAGCATGCACACAAACAAACCATTCACATAATTATCAGAAACCAGAGGAAATGACAGAATCAAATTAAAAATGCTGGGCATTTATTTAATTACTGACTTGAAGTTGTTTATTGTAAATATAGCAACAACATATTTTAAGTTTATTGGAAAACAAATATATACATACAAATAAGTATTTTGGTATTCATATCATATACAGTAACAAGCTTGAATTTCACTATCGCTCTTTCTATATAGGTGTATTGTTAAAAAATAAAATATATTTTTTTAACTTGCAGAGCCCCACTAGGCCTTATTGGCAAATAATATTTGGGTAACACTTTATAATAACTAAGAATTATTTATTAAGCATTAGCAAATAGGGCCTCACAGTGGCGCAGTGGGTAGCACGTTCGCCTCACAGCAAGAAGGTCGCCGGTTCGAGCCTCGGCTGGGTCAGTTGGCGTTTCTGTGTGGAGTTTGCATGTTCTCCCTGTGTTGGCGTGGGCTTCCTCCGGGTGCTCCGGTTTCCCCCACAAGTCCAAAGACATGCGGTATAGGTGAATTGGGTAAGCTAAATTGTCCGTAGTGTATGAGTGTGAATGAGTGTGTATGGATGTTTTCCAGAAATGGGTTGCAGCTGGAAGGGCATCCGCTGCGTAAAACATATGCTGGATAAGTTGGCGGTTCATTCCGCTGTGGCGACCCCAGATTAATAAAGGGACTAAGCCGAAATAAAAATGAATGAATGAATGAAAGCATTAGCAAATAGTTAATTCATTATTTGTTAAGCATTAACTTTACATTAATAGACATTAGCAAGCAGTTTATAAATACAGCTACAAATGCTATATTCTTGACTTATAAGCACATGTTTAATGTGCTTAATGATTGTGTTTTGATATTTTGTTAATGATTTAATTTTCATTACTAAATTAAGTATTGCATTATTTCAGAATAGTTGGTGTTTTTAAAGATAATTCAGAATGCATAAGTAAATGATTAATAAACTATTCAAATTACATTTATGTATCTTGTTATTCAGGCGTATATTAAAAGCTACTTTGTATGTCAATAAATGCTTTATTAACTCAACGTCATCCAGTTTTGTGACCTAATCTAAAGTGAGGACTATTTATGCTTTGTAATGCTTACCTCAGTAGTGCATTAATGTTTAATAATTTAACTGTCCAGAGGAAAATTTCACTATCTACATATGAATATTTTAATCCCAAAACATTGTTTTGATATGTAGAACTACTTGCATCTACTTTCTAATATCTACTAGAACCACGCACGCACGCCCGCCCGCCCGCACGCACGCACGCACGCGCACGCGCACACACACACACACACACACACACACACACACACACACACACACACACACACACACACACACACAGTTTTACAGCTATCATTATGAGGATTCTCATAGATGTAATTATTTTTATACTGTACAGACTGTATATTATATCCCCATACCCCTAAACAGAAAACATTATGCATTTACAAAATGTACTTGTATTGCTATACTTGTAAGGAATACACACACAAATGATTTTAAGTCAACAAGATTGTATCTATATAAATGATTTAAAATTAACAAATAAACATGATCAGTGTAACGCAAGTAAATTAACTAGAATCTAAATCATTTAAAGATTATATTTGTCATACATAACCTTGGCATACCTGTTTTTCCAGTGTTACAGAAACATTGAGCTTCTGTGTTTAACTGCATCTGAGTATTTATTCTACCCTAAAGGCCAAGAGCTTCTCTTTGTTTTCCATCACTGAGCTCTGATTTCAAGGCACCACATACACAGTTTAGATAAGTTGCCAGTGAACTAAGTGTCTGAGTCCTGGTGGTCCAAAAGAGCAGCGGATGTGATATCGTCCACATTCGCCTCATACATCACAGCATATCTGCTGATCCTGGGCCTGCTACTCTTAAGGATTTATCTCCTATGTGGTTACATGTACATCTGACCCTTTGACCACCCATAAAGTGAATTGCACTGTAACCTACACCCCTCTAGAGGATAAAGCTAGCCTTTGATCCCACCAGGAGGCTGGGTCCATCTTAGCCCCGAGCAGGCTGTTGAGGGAGTCATTCTGGAGTTTAAGATTAAGAGAGGTGAGCAAAGATGAACATTAAAATAGTTGGACAAATAAACAACAGGGAGACACTTACCCACCACAATAGTGTCTTTCTCGGGATGATTGATGTGCTGACAGATACTTCCTCAGGGTGGAAGATGGAGTTACTTTTTCAAACTACTTCCCAAAGGTTTGTCGACCTCCTGTTAAAACACTGACATACTCAGAGTTAAATCTTTTTTTAATTTTTTTTTATTTAGGGGTATTCAAAATTACAGTTGAGAAAGGACAACAAAAGAAAAAGAGCAGTTAAGAAAGCCTCTGATAGTTAATATATATATTATTTTATACAGCAAATTACTTTAAATAAAAACAGATTACACCTACCAATTACATAGTAGGGTTTGGATTTTTCTACTTAAACTATACATTTTGGCCTCCGAATGGCATCAAATTAAAATTTTCTTTGATTTAACTTGGAATATATCACAATATGCGTTCCATAGATGTGTTGATCTGACAAATAAGTGTGTAATGGTCTAAAGTAGTTTACTTTTACCCCTCCAAGTTAGTTCACCCAAAAATTATCTGTCATCATTTACTCACCCTTTGTTTGTTCCAAATTTTTGCCAAGATTTTGTCTTCTGTTGAACACAAAGAAAGATATTTTAAAGAAAGCTGAAAACCTGTAACCATTGACTCCCATAGTATTTGTTTTTTTTCCTACAATGGAAGCCAGTGGTTACAGGTTTTCAGCTTTTTTCAAAATATCTTCTTTTTTTTGTTTAACTGAATAAAAAACAAAATACTCAAAGGTTTGTAACCAAAGGTTTGTAAGTTGCTTTGGACAAAAGTGTTTGCTAAATGATTACATGTAATGTAAATATAACAACTTGAGGGCAAATTTGTTAAAAACACTTTAAATGGTTAAATAAGTATTTGATCTTCTTGTTTTAATATTTTGAAACCGTTGAAGCAAAAAAAAAAAAAAAAAAACACCTCTGTGTGTACGTATATTGTATGCATTGACATTTTGCATGTATAAATCTATAATGCCAAATAATAAATCATTCTAAAAAATATATTTGAAACAGATAATAACCATGAACTCCTCCTGTTTGTCGATATGATTTCTTACTACAAAAACTACAAACTACAAAAAAAAAAAAAATAGCAAACAGATGGAATTGTGGAACAAGTGGAATTTTATTTTATTTTTTTATACTCTATTGTATTAAGAAGGAAACTGCGAAGAAACCTCTATATCTCGTTTACATTCACAGTGAAAAACTCCCAGGCTGATGAACTCTTGTCTTTACTCCCACATAAACTCTCTTGTTGGGCAACCGACAGTTTAAACCCAAAAATAACCAGTCTGTCAGATGAAGAAGAGCCGGAGTCAGAGATACAATTAAAAGAAAGTTTACTGAAGATAGTTTGCAGTTTCATCAGCAGAAGCCAGCTTCAACACTCGCATGGAGTTTGTAGACCGCTCTCTTACAATCTCAAAACAACAACAATTATACTCTCACATAACGCTATTAACTGTGTCATACATATAGATGTTTTAACCTGATTGGTTTAAACACAAATAGACTTTGAAAATTTCCATGTGCTTGTGTGTGTGCATAATTCTGAACAATATCTTCCAATGATTACTTAGGCGTCACATACAAAAGTCAGACAGCCACTAGGCTATTCAGAGTTGACCCCAGACCTGTAACACTGATCCACAAACGAATAGAACACACACACATAAAGTACAATCTGTTTCATACTCAAGGCTGTTTCTTGTAGACTCAGTCGTCTTATCAAAGCTCTATTGTGTATGAGGTGCAACTTCATTAATATGCATGATAGCTTCGAAAACTGTTTTTACCTGTTACAGTGTTCAGACGGCAGAGAGACGCTATGTTGTGTTGTGTCGTAATTTAAACAAGTGGAAGAGGAAGAATTGTTCAGAGACGTGGGTCGACAGTGTTGCGTTTATAAATGTGCTGCAATGAAGGTTTTTTTTCAATTCCCCGCTATGAGAGCGCAGCTGGACTCATGTGTGGATTATTGCACGCGACACGCCACAGAAATACATTTGTAAGGAACATTTTTACCTGAGTTCCAGTACATGTTGATTGTCCTGTCTCAACAGATTTGGTAAGTGTGTGATCAGTGCTTTCTGTTTGTTTATTTAGAGGCGACACACCTTAGTAATATCACTACAATATTATGGGCTGAAAGAGACGCTGTAAATGCTGCTCTCCGAATGTAAACATGTAAACACCTTTGTAAACATGTAAACTATTGCCGTCGTGTAGGATTTTCACCCCATTTTGTGACAGGATAGTCTATACACACATGGCTTTCTGACGCTACCTAACGTTGCCGAGTGCATCTAAGTTATCAAGAAATGCAGAGGGGTTTTTTTCTCCCATACGGCGTGCGATATCAAACATTCCATTAAAACTACACTCTTCCAGCAGTTCCTCAATGTCACGTTCGCACTCTCACATGAAGGCACAGGAACACGGGATTTATTAAAATACACAAATTTATTTTCACTCACTCACTCACTCACTCGAAACACAGGAGACTCAGGTAAGACATGGGGTGAAGATGAAATATTGTCTGATGAAATGACCATCAGACAATACAATACCGGACAAAGGACTGGACCAAACACAGAAGTATAAATACATGATTAAACTGATTACATACAGGGGATGAACACAGGTGAAACGAATGAACATGGGAAACGGCAGGAAACAGAACAAAGGAATCACATGACATGGAACACAACACAGAACAGACACCTGACACTCGCATCCAATATCTCGTTTGTCACAGGGGGCATGCATGAAATGTTCCTGAAAGTGCCAAACTGCAGTTAAAGTCGACAAATTAATACTTTGGCAAATAATTTGCTTAGTGACATCCACGTAAACATAGTCACTGTCTTTCTCCCCTGTGTCTGTGTGTTGTTTTGCCTCTGTGAAAATCAGCGCGTGCCCAAACTGAAACTCACATTTTTATGCAAAACCTTCTCTTTTCCTCCCCCGACACTCCCACCTAAACAGAGCTGGACTCACCCACTTTCCTGACTTTTTTCAAAATAGAGGTGTGAAAACACCCTGCTGAAACAGGGGGGTTTCGTGGCCCTTTAAAAGATTCAACACATAAAATGCCAAATAACTCTTAAATTCTTTAAGAGCCCACGTCCACTCAAGAGGTCTCCATGACCTCTGACCTGGCTTAGTAGATCCTGAGGAAACAAATCATTTGGCATACAGAAATAGCAATAACACACATATTGTTCCAGTTTTACTCTGAAGACGAATGACACTAAGGTCATCATATAAGCTAGACCCTTAAACATTCTTTCATAATTAACTTTATTAATAATCAGAAAGACATAAGAAATGATACGCGTTTCTCTATCCTGGAGCGGACATCCATCAGAAAATCCACGCCATCACTTTAAACACCCATCTGTAGTGTATAATGCCATGATGTGGAAGGAACTTCAAAAAACATTTGAAGTGGTTCAACAGGAGACATTAATCCAAAATGTATTGGTTTTAATTTATCAACCACACTCTTGGCTATTATACATGTTCTTATCAGGTAAATGATGATAACATAAAAAATATGCATTTATCTGTAAATACTGATATGGTTAGCAGCCTCTTAATGGTCTCCTCTTTACTGCCTGACCACATCTCTAAATACTAAATATTATAGTAGCGTGAGTGTAAGTTATCTTATCTTTTAATATCCTGTTTTAGCCAGAAAACCAAATAACATATTTATGATAATTATGATTTGTCAACAAGCCTGTTTTGATTTGTGTTCTACTTTGTGCCTTACCACTTCTCCACTGTAATGTCATTTTAAACCCCATGGATTTCACTTTAGATTTCACTATAGAGGAGATTGCAAAATAATCCCCATCTATGAATATTATTTATGCCACATGTTTTGCTGCCAAAATGTTTGTGGTATGTGAATTCTGTTATGGACATTGCAGGAATGGGTTGATGGTCTGTATCCAACGTTAGTCAGAGTTAAGTGCCCATGCTGGACAGTGAGGTTTACATTTAGGAACAAATAAGAATATAATTAATTTCTTTTATTTGATCAGTCTAAAATGCAGCCATTAAACTTGAGGTAAAGATCAAACCTGCTAAGATTTAAGACTTTACATGACTAAAGTTGGCAAAGCTGACTAAAATTAGCTGATTTTTATTACCAAAGGAAGGTTTAGTGAGAGTCAGAACACTATGAATGAGAAAATACCATAAAAGAGAGAGGATCTCCAGTGAACAGAACCTGAGGTTAAAGAGTCTGGAAAAGGAGGGGATGTGTTTCGGCATGCTTTGGGAATTCCCAATGCAGCCCCCTGCTGGCCGGCCCATCAAAAGTAAGAAAACACACGGACACACACATACATTCTTTTCTTACATGCTCCTTTCACTCTCTAAGATGATTTGCTTTCACTTTGTCAAATTAGCCCCCCTCCACCTCTGCATTCTTGCATTCACACGGGGTCTTACAAATAGCTGCAGGCAGCATTAGTGGGCCGAGTGGCAGTCTGGCTTTCTTCTCCTGTAGAGAGGCTAAAGAGACGTCTCCGGCCATCAACAGGAGGCCCATTCACTCTGACCTATTCACAGTCATCACAGCCTGTCCTCTGCTCAAATAGTCACTCAGTCTGTAACTTTTGCGCAGGACACTTTTGGTTTCAGCCTCGTCAATTCGTAATGGATAAAACACTAGGCTCGAGAAAAAACTATTTTACAATTGTTTTACTATTTTACTTTATTAACATTAAGTTCTTTCTCGCATGTTATTGCAGGAAACTGCATTGTGAGAGGATTGAATTCTTCCATAGACCTGTAGTTTAAATATATAGTTTATATATTGTTATAAAATAACTTGATATAATATCATTTATATATACACTGTTTTACTTATCTAAGCATTCCAGACAGGATGTTGTGCATTTTTATTTTCTTGTGACTGTGCAGAGTACATAGTTACACTAGTAGGTGCAACAAGCAGGGCCAAAATACTGTACATATTTTTGCTGATACAAAATATGAGTAAATGCAATGCATTACCTTTACAATATCAATTGTCACGCAAATACAGAGATTATTTTACTTATAAATGTAAAAAATCTGATAAAGGGTTTTAAAATGATCATCACAGTACATGTGCAGGCTATGTGACAGCTTCTGCTAATAAACTGTTCTATATACCCCTTAATTGAATGAATGAAATTAAATGACAAATATAACCATAGCATTCAAAATCAAGAGTCTATATTAGAGTCTATATTAATACAGTTTACATATATACATACATTACACACATATCCTGTTCAAAAAAAAGGTCACATTTGAAAATGGTTGTCCTTCCAAATATACAGTATTCGTAAAACAGTATAGGTAAAAAGTGATTGGATGACTCAATACTTCTGAGAAGTGTGTATCCAATTGACGCTTTACTTTACTGAGGCCATGAGAAATGAGGTTTGAACAAGATTTAAATTAACTGGTAAATTACAAGATAGTGATAATATGTGACCCAGAGACTACGGTCGTACATCATCTGAAATCCTAATCAAAATGCTTTCCATTGATGTGTGATTCATTAGGATAGACAATATTTTCCTGCGTGGTTATTTGAAAATCTGGAATCTGAGGGTTCAAAATTTTAAAAAAAATCTAAACATTGAGAAAATTGCCTTTAAAGTGTTCAAATTAAGTTGTTAGCAATTCATATTACAAAACTTAGGTTTGTATATACATATTTACAGTAGAAAATGTACAAAATGTCTTTATGGAACTTGATCCTTTTACTATTATAATTATTTTTGGCATTAAAAGAAAAATCTATCATTTAGACTCAATGTATTTTCGACCATTCCTACAAATGTCCCAGTGCAACTTGACACAGAGGTTTTGTGGTCCAGGGTCACATATAACAAATGTATTCTGCCTGCATTATATTTATACTACAAACATTCATATTAGAACTTATAATTACGCAATATTATAAAGTACCTACTCAGAAGATATTTAATATAGATTATTTTTTCCTCAGCCAATCTTGATGTTTACAGTCAACAAATGTGTACAATGCATGTGCAGGACGTGTTTGAGGTTCTTTGATTTCATTGAACAAACTTTTGAAACAACACTTCACTGCTCAGCTCTTAACAGCAACACGCTGTACAGTATTCCATGGAAGATTCAACATTCTTCCCTGACACAGTGTAACCACCACAGAGAATGAATGCACAGAGACTCTTCCACATTAAAATACAAAGTCAATCAAGCCCTTGGACAATGCACTTGCTGTAACAGGGACTAGGCAGATAAATATTTAACTTCCATTGACATTTGGAGGCACAAGACAGGCGTGACGGGACACGTTGTGACATGGTCTCTGTTGTGAATGGGAGACAGCTAGAAGAGCTCCATCAATAGCAAAGCCACCGCTGTTAACCACAATCAGCCATTCAAGTTTATATTTGTGTGTGTGTGTGTGTGTGTGTGTGTGTGTGTGTGTGTGTGTGTGT
>CAIGQW010053631.1:3628344-3639366 GCA_903798125.1 Danio choprae
ATAATAATAATAATAATAATAATAATAATAATAATAATAATAATAATTAAAGATAATTATATAGGGCCTCACAGTGGCGCAGTGGGTAGCACGTTCGCCTCACAGCAAGAAGGTCGCTGGTTCGAGCCTCGGCTGGGTCAGTTGGCGTTTCTGTGTGGAGTTTGCATGTTCTCCTTGTGTTGGCGTGGGTTTCCTCCGGGTGCTCCGGTTTCCCCCACAATTCCAAAGACATGCGGTACAGGTGAATTGGGTAGACTAAATTGTCCGTAGTGTATGAGTGTGAATGGGTGTGTATGGATGTTTCCCAGAGATGGGTTGCAGCTGGAAGGGCATCCGCTGTGTAAAACATATGCTGGATAAGTTGGCGGTTCATTCCGCTGTGGCGACCCCAGATTAATAAAGGGACTAAGCCGAAATGAAAATGAATGAATGAATGAATGATAATTATATAATTGTCCATGTCCAAAAACATTTATTACATTTAGTACATTTATTTTCTAATTTCACTAACATCATATTTTTTACCAGCATCAAAGCAAAAAATGTCTTTGTTAATTACACTGTTCGATGTGTCAATGACAAACAACACCATTATTATGAAGCATTCATGTTTTTTGTGTGTGTGTGTGTGTGTGTGTGTGTGTGTTAGTTTAAGTTGTTATGGTTGCACTGTGAGAGTGGTCGTGTTGGTGGATGTATTAAATTTTTTTTTTTAAATGTAAAATCGCTTCCATAAAGGACAAAAATATTTAAATAACAAAAATAAAATATTCAATATTAATATTTTTTTCTATTATAACTGACATCAATTTTTTTTTTATCACCAACATAAGTTCTAACCATAATTCCCAAACATTCATTAATTTTCCAAATTTTAACCCTTTACATGCTGGTTAATTTACAGAATGTCAATTTAATATGCAGCAGGATGCTCACTGTCAGTGGAGCGGCAAAATAGCCCTAGAGCGCCCTCTGGTTTGAAATGACTTTAAGCTATGAAATGACTCAGGCGTCATATATTTGTTTATGTTTGCTAAAATTTAGAAGATAATTCCAGACGGCAATTTTGCATCTGAATTCTTCAAATATACCATAGACCCAGCAACAGACAAAACAAAAAATGCAATGGAAACAGAGTTGATAATAAGCATAGTTGGGATTTTGTGCGATAAATGCGAGTCTTTAGATAATATGGCATTTTAGAAGTCTTTGAACTTCAGATGAATGTAAGTGTTGAGATATGCCGAATATAAATTAGCCATGATGTATTTCATACCTGGTGACATCATACTGGCATTCACAAAGTGATGTTGATTTCACCTTATTAATGTCAAACGTGTAGCTTTATTCACACTAGCAACCTTTGGTATTTATAGGCCATGTTGCTACAACATTCATAAGGACAGATTTATAGCAATACGCCAAGCACAATACCATGCCTGAGGTTCAAACTAATTGATCAAAATGAGGGTATTGTTTTCCTTGTATTTGCTTTTGGGGAAGGTAATTTCAGTTGTCACACATACCATTTTCAAACCAGCGTAATTTGTAGACTGAGTGGTGATTTCCTCAATTGTTTCTGTCTGGATATGTCAGAGCTAATGCAATAAAGCTATTTGAATGTCACTCTAAACTACAGTTGCGAGTAGGTATAAAGAGTCTGGATCACAAACAACCGCAGACTCGCCGTCACTGTGTGATTTGTGCATTTCACGCAACTTTATTGTTCTTGCATATATTGGAGCGTTCCCAAACCTTCAGAGGGTTTGTTTGTTGAGATAATCTCTGCAAAAGAGCACGTGTTGATGGGTGTGTGTCACTCTGCTTGTTCCTGTGCCGATTATGAAGTGTGTGGAGACTAGCAAGGATTACTCAAGGATTGTCAATGATGGATTGCAAATTTATTGTTTGCCGTGTATCTTAGAGGGAGCCAAATATTGTCCGGATTGCCTGAGGATGTATAAAATGTATGTGGATGAGAGAATTTAATAGAGGACAAATATTTAGATTCAAGTTTCAAGGATTTTCATAAAGCACTTTTTAAAGAGCAATAAAAGTGTAAACTGTACTGGAGAGGTAGTGTAGGGACATACGACTCAGACAGCACAAAATATTGGACAGGAAAACCTTGTAACTGTCATATAAACTACAAAGTGCTTATAAGCACAACAAGGGGTCTAGACTGTAAAGGGAAATGCAGGTTACAATAAACCAATGTCATCTCATTAGAAATAGTGGTCGTCTGTATGTAAACTGTGGCTCATGCACACATACATGTACATTTATTATTATATACAATGAGTCTATGGAATTATTGGGCAGATTTTTTACTCAAAATGTGATCATGAAATGTTTATTGACATCAAAGTTATTTTTTGATATATGTTTTTTTTTTAAATAGCATTTGATTTTGTTCCCTATCTTAAACTTTAACATGATTAAATGAGTCATTACTGTTACTACACAAATATAATTATATTTAATCAAAATAATGGATTTTATTTTACCTTTCTAAAATTGTGCATACTTAAATACAGTTAATATTTTCAACATTTACTCAAACATGTTTACATACAGTGCGTGCATACAGTTGAGGGCAAAATTATTAGTTAATTATCATTCAAATATTTCTCAAGTGATATTAAACGGATTAAGGAAATCCTCAGTATTTCCTATCATTTATTTCTTCTTCTGGAGAAATTTTTATTTATTTTTTTTTTTGATCGGCTACAGAACGAACCACTGTTATACAATGACTAACTACCATAATCTGCCTAGTTAACCTAGTTAAGCATTTAAATTGCACTGTCATCATGGCAAAAATAAAAATAAATCAGTTGTTAGAAATTAGATATTTAAACGTTTATGCTTAGAATTTTTTTTTTATCTCCATTAAACAGAAACTGGGAAAATGTAAAAGAAATAAAATTGAATAGGAGGGCTAACAATTTGGTCTTTAACTGTATGTGAAAACACTACATAACACTAGAAAAAGCCGGCTGAATGGAAAGGGTAAAATGCACTTCATTAAACATTACTTTAGAATTTTTATTTGGTTGTAACAATCGTGATTTAATTTACATTCCAATAAATACTTCCAGCTCTTATAAGATGACCAGATATCTTTTTTCAGAGGACGGTCCCATATTTCAGCTCCATTTTAAGTGTTTTGTATTAATTCTTTTCATAAACGTTTATTTTTAAAAAAATCCCTTCTGAGTAAACTTGATGAATGTATTGTTTGATAATAATTAGGTCAATAAAAGTAACTTAAACTAGTAACATTTTCAACATCAAAAATTGTCACAACAGATATCTGTCCCATAATGCACAAAAAAGCAAAGTAAAAGCAGCCGTCAATCACAAGCTATGAGCAATTTCTGGTTACATATTCACTCATATAACTTTTAATTAATTGATTAATTAAATCAAACTTTTAAATAACTGATAAATGACTGATAAATTAATTAAACGTATAATTTAATCAGATTGTTTTGCACTGTAGCATTAGTACAATATTGGACCGTTATACTGCTTTTAGTATATGTCTGATATGCTGATACACCATATGTTATTCTCTCATGGCAGCCTGTGCGTTCTCTGACCTCTGAGGGGTGGAGTTCACTCTTGTCCCACATTCACAGTTCATTTGTCTGCAAATTCATACATCACCCAGAATTCCCCTGGTCCCCAGCACAGCAGCGCCGCTGTCTGTCAACCCAATCCAAGTGAAGTAGAGACTGCTGTCACCTCCCATATACTGCCACGCTGTAGTGTTATTCCCCGTAAGCGTATATCCTGTGGGGAACATTTTGTGTTTAATATTGCAGATCAGCCTTTTAATATCTGTGGGAAAGACTTAATTAAATATAAGGCGAGTGTAATGAGCCCTGTTTCCATTAGTTTCCAGACGAATCTCCTAGAACTTGGAGGAGAGAAACTACTATCTTCATCTAATTTCACACTCTGCAACCGCTGTAATCACCGTATTCAGAGTTTTAAACACTGTTCGAGACTGAATAATGTCAGAGTTAACTTCATAAGCATAACTATTACATTTGAATCCACCGAGCTGTGAGTCTTTGTTTTATTAGATACTGTCTTAATGTTTCAACAATTAATCTTTTTCATGAATAAATAAAAAGCCATTCGGATTTGGCTATGCGTTGTGTTGTGCATGATGGATAAGTATGGTGAGAAAGTTTTATTTTTATTCATATTAATGTGCAATCTACCATTCACAACATTGTTACTCTATGTAGAATATACAGAGCATAACCTCACTCATATTCTGTGCTGTGTAGAAGCTGGTCAAAACAGACTTGACTTATTTCCTTTTCTAAGAGAAGTATATAAAGGTAAGGAAAATATCTGATTCTGGATTATTGCTTGTCAAAAAATATGGAATAATGTCTAAATATAAAATGAATATACAAATAGAACGCCTGCGATCCCTCAAGGGCGTCTGTCTGATTAAAGGGATAGTTCATCCAAAAATAAACAATTGACACACCATCTACTGTTCCTTGTGTAGTTCCAACTCTTTATGAGGTAATTTCCCCCACTGAACACAAATGAAGATATTTGGGGAGGAAAAAGGTTAGATACCAGTAGCCATTGGCATCCACGGTAGGGAAAAATGGAAGTGTTTACGAATTTTCAGCTTTATTTTAAAAAAAAATCTGTTCTTCAGAAGGAAGAACCTCAAATAAGCTTAAAGCGGAGGATGCGCAAACGATGACAGAAGTTTATTTTTTGGGTGAACTATCCTTTTAAAATCATAATTGAGAAATGAAGAAATGAAGATAAAGAGCTGTGATACAGATACAGGTTAAAAGAACTGGATATCAACTTCTAGCCCAGTTATAAGATTTGTTTTTACTGAAAGACGTATATTCTGCCATCTGCTGGACATACATAGTAACAGATCAGCAATAGTCCCACTATAACAGGTAAATCCCATTGATTGATTGATTTTTGTTCTAAATATACTTAAATATACTTAAAAAAATTATTCAAAGATGATTCTTTGGATTTACTCAACAATTTTAAGCTAAGTGGTCGTAAACAATTTATTTGGGCTGAATTTAAACAAACAAATTAGGTTGAACATTACTACATTTCATTTATTTGTTTAAATTCAACCCATATTATATGTTTGCAAAAATCTTTTTTTTTTTCAGTCTAACTTTTTGGAAATAGGCTAAATATATACACACAAATATATATACAAATAGGACTGCACGGTAGCGCAGTGAGTAGCACGATCGCCTCACAGCAAGAAGGCCCACTGGTTCGAGCCTCGGCTGGGTCAGTTGGCATTTCTGTGTGGAGTTTGCATGTTCTCCCCGTGTTTGCTCCGGTTTCCCCCACAAGTCCAAAGACATGCTGTACAGGTGAATTGGGTAGGCTAAATTGTCCGTAGTCTATGTGTGTGAATGAGTGTGAATGGATGTTTCCCAGTGATGGGTTGCAGCTGGAAGGACATCCGATGCATAAAACATATGCTGGATAAGTTGGCGGTTCATTCTGCTGTGGCGACCCCAGATTAATAAAGGGACTAAGCCGAAAAGAAAATGAATGAATGAATATAAACAAATAATATATACACTAAATATGTCTTTGTATATATATTCTATTTAAATGTCAAAACTTAAGTGTCAAAAATGACTAAATGTATTTTACCATATACAGTATATGACACATAAATGCTAGTAAAATGCATGTTCATGTATAGACAAAATATGTTTAACCTTGTATTTATATTTAAAACAACACACACATACATGCCAGTAAAATGACATGCTCATATATCTGCAAATGATGTTAAACCTTGTATTTATAAAAACATATTCACACATATTTCATTTAAATATAGGTGTCAAATATGTAAAATAACTCATTCATCAACTACTCATCTTTAACTCTATCTGAACAGAATAATTTGTGCTTTTATGTAAGGACAACTGTATATCCAGTCAGGTATTATTGCAGAATACTGCCAAGACGGTGCCCACGTGAAGCAGAGGAATGTAATAAGACTAAAAGACTTTTACTGCACAATAGATACTAATTTCAGATTAAACAGTTTTAAATGATTATCTTTTTATTATCTTATAGCACAAAACATTCATTCTTGCATAGAAATGAAAACAGCAACACATTAAAAGGGGAGCTATCCCTGGGTTTTTCTAGAATGAAATCATACAGAACAAAGTACTTTGAAAACGTAAAACTGCAGATTGTTTTCTATGAGGGTTGGGGTTAGAAGACCGAATATACAGTCTGTAGAGTATTAACAGTTTGAACAGATTTTGACCAAATTAAACTGAAATTAGTAAATGTTGCCATGTTATCATTAATAATATACATCGCAGAGGACCTATAGTGTGTTTTTGTAGCATATTCATCTACTGAATAAAGCTACAAAAAAATAACAAATCATAGTGCTTTGTATCCTTTTCGATGTGACATCTGAAACTGATCCTATGAGGAAGGCAGCAGCAGCAGCTCACTGTTGCTATAGCAACCTTCTCAGGTGAATAAAACCTATTCAAAATAATCTGTTTGGTGCCAGGCAAAAATCACCATTGTATTCCATAGTATTAGCCAAACCTTTCCTTGGAGAAGCTTCAATTATAACCTATTGAACTGCCAGACTGTAGTACAGAGTGTAAATAATCAATAAAAACTTAATTGATTCATTCATTTTCTTTTCAGCTTAGTCCCTTTATTAATCAGGGGTCGCCACAGCAGAATGAACTTATCCAGCATATGTTTTACGCAGCGGATGCCCTTCCAGCTGCAACCCATGACTAGGAAACACTCGATTCACACACATTCACTACGGACAATTTAGCTTACCCAATTCACCTATAGCGCGTGTCTTTGGACTTGTGGGGGAAACCAGAGCACACGGAGGAAACCAACTCCAACGCGGGGAGAACATGCAAACTCCATATGGAAATGCCAACTGACCCAGCCGAGGCTCGAACCAGTGACCTTCTGGCTATGAGGCGACAGCGCTACCCACTGCGCCACCGTGCCGCCCCATAAAAACTTAATTTTATGCATAATTATAATAATCTCCACAGTAAAGTATATCAATAATATCAATACCAATACTCTTGGACTTCATATTTGACAGCAACAGATATGGATTCACATAAAATATCATTGTAAAAAGACTGTACTAAATATTATGAGGCATTTTTGACACGCTTTGATGTATTTTGCTTTACTAAACAACTGTTAGAAAGGTAGTCTTCATCTAATTCCTATTAAAATTTACTATATTAATTACTGGAGCTTAGTCTGCAATCATAACAAATGTGATTTGCATCCACTAGATGGCAGCAAAGACATGTTAAATTTTGCTCTTTAACGTGATCATACCTTTGCAGCGGTCACTACACACACATCTAATAAGCCTAAAATGCAATGGCAGTGGGCCTCACAGCAAGAAGGTCGCTGGTCGCTGGTTCGAGCCTCGCCAGTTGGCGTTTCTGTGTGGAGTTTGCATGTTCTCCCTGTGTTGGCGTGGGTTTCCTCCGGGTGCTCCGGTTTCCCCCACAAGTCCAAAGACATGCGCTATAGGTGAATTGGGTAAGCTAAATTGTCCGTAGTGTATGAGTGTGAATGGGTGTGTATGGATGTTTCCCAGAGATGGGTTGCAGCTGGAAGGGCATCCGCTGCGTAAAACATATGCTGGATAAGTTGGCGGTTCATTCTGCTGTGGCGACCCCAGATTAATAAAGGGGACTAAGCCGAAATGAAAATGAATGAATGAATGAATGCAATGGCAGTTCTAGACCACGGTAACAAGGGGTGTTAGGCAGGGGGCACTCATGCTTTAAGGGGAACACGTTAAAATTTTCCTAGAATTATTATTTTGTGTACTTTTCCACACCCTAGTTCATATATCACTCTGCAATATCTATAACAAGATAACAAAATTCAGTTTTTTTATATATTTAACATTTTTTATCCAGCCAGAAAAACAAGTTGTTGTATTAGTAGCGGTACAGTGATAGTAGTATTTGTAGTACTAGTAAAATATTATTATTAGTAAAATATGTTCAATAGCTGCTGAATTTGCAATGTTTGCGTAATCATGCTTGCTTAAATTTAATCTAAAAATCAATAATCATTAATTAGCGAACGTAAAAAAGCCGTCAATCAGATAGGCTAGTAGCAGCATATACACTAAACACTTCAAAAATAGGCATGGGCGAGTCCTCTAGATTGCTCAGTGGTGGCCTACAGAACATGGCAGAACTGGATGGTTGGCACCGTGGTAACCACTATTGGTGTTCACTATATTCGACCAATTTAATATTACACCAAACTTTACATATGTGTCATGGTGGGTGTATGCACAAGCAGTGTTGCCAAATCAATTTATTGTCAGTTTCTTTGGGCTTTCTTTTAGTGTGATTTTACCAAGCAGGACAATGTTCCAGGAGCAACATCTATGTTGTTTCTGAATCAAATTTCCAATCAGCAAATCAGATTTAAGGGATAAATGTAGGCTATGTTCACACTGCAGGAAAACGTGGCCTGAATGTGATTTTTTGCCCACCGACTCAGATCCGGTTCTGTCATGACAGTGTGAACAGCCCAAACCACATGGAATCTGATCTTTTTAATTCTGATTTGTGCCAGTCATATGTGGTATTAAATCAGATACAGATCTGACGTTTTGCAACCCGACCGACGTGTGAACGGTTATGTAGGAATTAGTGACTTTTACATAATTTTCGATCGACACAAGTCATTATTCTGTAGCCTACTGGTTAGTGCTGCAAACATCCTCTACTCCTCATCGGCATAGCGGAATAGCACACAGGACAAATACTTTACCCAAAAAATTGAAGGTGGTTCATTTTGAATATTTTTTTAATGACAACTGGCGCTCCTTAACCAAACATTAACCATTAACCTGTAACCAAAAAAGGATTTTTGGTTAAAGTAGGCAACGTTTCAGTTTGATGATTTTCGACTGGATACAGCCTATGTTGTTCATAACAAATTAACATGAATTAACAGTAGGCTGGGTTATCAAACTCTGCAAACTCTTATTAATTTTAACACCAGACGCGATCCCTGCCTTCGCAGTTCAAACTGCGGCTGCTCATTAACCCCTGATGAGCTCACTACACACCGATGGTCAGGGAAACGCGCACTGCGCTTCTCATTAATAACAAATCAACACAAAACACATATTTTAGGTGTCAAACAGTGAAATGCACATTAGCACTAGAAAAACAACCATTTAAAGTTCCTAAAAAACAAAGCGGTTGTCTGTGCAAAAGTCAATAATCATATTAAACATGATCTGACAACGGCCTTTATTAACTTCATACAGTAAACACATTGTGTGAATAATTAGACATTTTGTGCGGGTCAGTTTAGGACCATGATCTGTTCACACTGGAAATCTGATATTGGCCACATTTATAACAACAGTGTGAACAGTTATGCAAAAACAAATCTGATCTATTAAGCCCCTCTGATTTGGGGAACAGGGTTAAATTAAGGGGTAGGCATTAGGTACACTGACAAAAAAAGATTCATTGAATTTACTAATTTTTTTTAAGGTAAGTGGTTGCAAACAATGTATATAGACTGAATTTAAATAAAATTAAGCTGACTGGTGGCTTTAAGAGTGTTGTTATAAATTCTCTCTACCGTTTCTGCAGCTAGAAAAGAGAAGTAACATGCATGACTCATTATTTGCTGTGTTTCTTTCGATGAAACGTCAGAAGACCTTGCTCTTTAAAGCCCTTTCGTGACGAGAGACAACAAAACACTTTGCTTCTGTTAAAAGAGAAGAAAAAGCTCTTAGGGTGTTTAATGTTGCATTTCTGTATGGTATTTTTGTACACAGCATTTACCACATGCTCATAACCAGAACATTGCAAAATCAATTGTTATGGAAATAACTTCTCTCTATGTAAACACATACATATAAGTCCTTACATCAAACAACCAGCACACTAATTCTCATTAATTTAGCCTCATGCTCTTTAAAGACAATATGGCATTTTTTTCTTAGCGGAACACAAATAAAGATGTCAGGCAAAATATATCTATATAATCCCTCTGGTTCTACTCAACTAGCTTTTTAGCATGGAATCTAAACCTCACCCCCATTCAGGTCATGGCACTCATGTAACCATTTTAGTTCTGCTTGCCACCACTCTGCCTTCATCTCAGGCCCTTTAATTTTAACTCCACATGTGCTATCTTCTTGTAAACCATGTAGAACAAGTAGGGGAGTCTGCAAATACTAGAATTCACCACAGCCCTTTTTACAATTGTGTTTGTGCATTGCAACAACAACAACAACAACAACAACAACAACAACAATAATAATAATAATTCATTCATTTTCATTTCGGCTTAGTCCCTTTATTAATCTGGGGTCGCCACAGCGGAATGAACCGCCAACTTATCCAGCATATGTTTTACGCAGCGGATGCCCTTCCAGCTGCAACCCATCTCTGGGAAACATCCATACACACCCATTCACACTCATACACTACGGACAATTTAGCTTACCCAATTCACCTATAGCGCATGTCTTTGGACTTGTGGGGGAAACCGGAGCACCCGGAGGAAACCCACGCCAACACAGGGAGAACATGCAAACTCCACACAGAAACGCCAACTGACCCAGCCGAGGCTCGAACCAGCGACCTTCTTGCTGTAATAATAATAATAATAACTGAAACCAGTTTAGCTTATAAGACTACAAAATGACAACATGTGAATAGTGTCTGAATTATTTAATTGGTCACTGTATCCCACTGGAACATGTAACAGTTATCGTGGTCTACTATAGATAAAATAAGTTTACTTTAATATACAAAATCCACATCTTACAAAAAAAAATGCTAAATGAAAAATCTGATTAAAACCTTATAATTCCATGTTCACGAAATGTAAAATAGAATATAGACTTTATTATTTATTAACCCTTCACACACACACACACACACACACACACACACACACACA
>CAIGQW010053631.1:3649425-3666076 GCA_903798125.1 Danio choprae
TCTCTCTCTCTCTCTCTCTCTCTCTCTCTCTCTCTCTCTCTCTCTCTATGAATACCACTGTATTAGACAATAAAATACATTTGCTTTCTTTTTCTTTTACAATAATAGCATTTAGACAGCAAAAACATAATTATTATGAATAATATATACATAAATAATAAAGTATTTTTAAAAGTTAGTTGGTGGATGTAAATCTTCCAAAAAAAACCCAGGTGTAACTGTAAAAATGACTGCAAAAAAATACAATACTTGTGGGAAAATGTCTATTAGGCTTTGTTAGCTAATGTCAATTGATATGTTGCCATTTTGCTATCTATACAATGAAATGCATACATTTTCAAGTGTGCTTCAAGTCCATGGAGGCTTGCTTTGCATGATCTGCTGTTATATCTCCTTATTTTTCCCAGCAGACATCAATACTGCTCTGCAAAGCATTTACTCAAATACACAAAGTAGGGAGCACATGGGCTCAGGCTCAGCTTCTTTAAATTAAATAAGGCTAAGACTCTATAATTCCACATGCAGGTCAGCTCAGACTGCTCTTGTATGCAAAGAATGACCCATTTTCAAACCAAAACGTACCCATTTATCTTACCCACAACATTAGGCCCCTAGGATGCAATTTATATGCAGATTCACTGCTAGTGCGTTGCTCTGATGAATCATTTCACAACCACCAGGGGCTAAACAGGACTGTGTTGGGAAACTATAGCAGTTCATTAAACAAACACTCCACACCACACGTAATGTTTGTCTCAACACATAGCAAATGAAAGGTAAATGTGCACTGATGTTAAATGTAATGCACGGACAATGGGGATGGTAGCAGGAGTTCTGGGTAAAAGCAATTCTCGCTGCAAAAGGAGCAGTTAAGCATCAAATGAAAGAGCGGCAGGTTAGCTTTGCTAGTGATGCGATTAGCTATCATCCCTGCTGTTTAATAAGAAGAGGAGTCCATCTCTAGTTTGGCATACAGCTGATTTGAAGATTAAAACCATTTCAAGCGTATTTTGACTTATAATCAGTGAACATTAAAAAGTTTGTGGAAGTCCCAGACTAAAATTCCATATTTATCAGTTAGGCCCCTGTTCCTGTTTTCCACTTACCTGCTTGCCATGCACTAAAACGCTAGTAATGCTTGGAGCAAGGCTGTCCACTAGTTTAGTTAAGAGACTGGCAGCAAGGCGCACAACGGACCTGGTGAACACACAATACAACACAACAGATGTACTCACTCATTCAATGAAGCCAAACATACAATGGACTGGATATATATACACTACTCCTGATTAAACGTTTGCAGAAGTCTTAGATTTTATTCAAAACTTGAAAAATTATTCAGGAAGACATTTTTATTTTGGGTGAAAATCCCTTTAATATTCTTTAATGTGACCTTTACCATATTATTATTTTTACAGTATTTGGTGAGGATGAGAGAGACCTCTTATAAACACATTAAAACATCTTATTGACCCTAAACTATCGAACACTGATGCACATCAGACCTGCTGCCTTGCAAGCAATGACAAATTGTATAGCTAGAGGTCAACAGTAACTCCAACAAGAACTCTGTGAACCTGCCGAACTCCAGATTTTCTGGAGTCTAATTGTAATGCAGCATGATGCTCATTTGAATAAATTTGATGTTGTTATATATTCCGAGATTTTGACCCCCTGTAGCATTTAAATCCTCATTAATATTTCAAGCTGGGCCCTCTGGGATCAAAACGGTCAGGAGAACTCAGCAGCTCAAAGTGACAAAGTGGCATTTGGGCATTTCAGATCCTACTGCTGTTGCTCCTGGACTGAAGTAACACTTCCTACACTTTTGCAATTTATATTTCTATTTATCTGGCAGGCACCTTTTATGCAAAGTAACTTACAGGGGAAAAGTTTTTTTTTTATTTTTATTTTTTATCAGTGGATGCGCTCCCAGGAAAATGAATCAATGATATTAGCTTCGTTTGAGCTACAGGAACCTATTTTAATGTTCACCAATTTCATGTTTAGCTGATGGATTCCTCTGAGGAATTAATATAAACAGGTGTTATGGACAGGTTGCGCTGCCACACACATAATTTTTTACGTAAGAGTTTAGCTCACAAACAAACTGCGAATGAGACACTGTTATAGTGGTGAATCCATCAAAGATGCAGCAAATTACAAAATAATTAAATACCATAGACGCAAAATAATTATAAAAAACAAAAACAAATGAGCTGCATGGTTTCTCTGTGCATGATCATAACAGCTTGACTCAGCAAATGTGAAGAAAAACAACAACAACAACAAAGGATGAGTGTTGCGTGCTCACGAGTTAACATTTTTCAGCACAGAGTCAATGGTTGCACCACACATGCAGAGGTCATTTGCCCCACTGGCCGATTACCTGCTTGCCATGGACCAACATGGTAGTAATATGAGGAGCTATAGAACCGGCAAACTTCTGGATAACGGCCGCAGCACTACGCACCGCCAGCCTACATGAGGTGTGCGTGTTTAAAAGATATATATGCGCATAGTTTGTTCAGTTTTATGGAAGATTATAAAATGCAACACACTTGTAAAAACAGTAATAGGCATAAACATATCAAAAACAAGGAAATAAGTGGAATTGTACATGCCTCTGGAAAAAAAAGGAGGAAAATCTTACCAAAGCTTCCTGCTGCCAGCTCTTCTGTAGATTCTCTCCAATTCATCCTTAAGATTCTCTAAATATAAAGAAACATGTATTCATGTACTATTTAAAACAACATCCCTGGAGTATATAGGCCCAAAGATTTGCAGGAGCTACATAAAAATAAAATTACATACAAGCGCTTATTTAATCGGTCCATGCTTGTTCTAGAGTGTGAAAAGTCTTGAGCGTTTAGATAAACTGTAACTATGGGAATTAAGGCCGTGACAAGGGTGTGCGAACAAGCATTGCCAAACCCACTTGCTTAGCCATGAAGGCACTAAATGGATTACAGCTGTGGACATTTCATTCAGATGAGCAGTAAAAGCAGCCATGCAGTAAGATGTGTCCTGTGGCTCTTTAAAAAGCTCACTGCTTCAATAGTGCTAAAATACTCCGGCTTGACACATCTAATCATTAAAAATGCTGGAAAAAACTGCCACTGAAATCAGGAGAAACATTTTGATGCACTGTAAAATAAATCCTTTAATTAATTAGGGACTATTTCCAGGGTAGCGGTTGTACCAGGAGTTCGCAAGTTACAATGTAGCCTAGTTGCGACATATAAAGGGACACTAAGTTTTAACTTACACACTATTAAACAGTTTTGTGCTGCACCACTGAACTTAAACTTAAAACAGAACTCTACGTTCCAACTGAATATTTTCAGAAGCCTCTCCCTCTGAATAATGTTAGAAAAGAGATGACTGCAAGATTAGATGATAATAAAGGATCACGAGTTGTCAAAATATTTTCTTTCAAGGAGTGTTTTGTGGTTTGCATCAATTAAAATGAGAATTTCTTCATGACTGATTTTTTCTTCCTGTTTATTTTCTCTAACTTCATGTTCTGTTCATGGGAATTTCAGGCTATTTAACAATTTAAGGGCTCATGATTGGGTTTTTGCGTTAATCCATGTCACTGCATTACCTTATAGCGTAAGGTTACAAACTACTAACTACATTCTGCCTCAAAGAGGACCTATTATGCCCCTTTTACAATAAATCTCTGAGGTCCCTAGAGGGTGTATGTGAAGTTTCAGCTCAGAATACCCCACTAATAATGTTTTATAACTCTTTGAAAGTGGCCCTTTTAGGCATTGATCCTAATTGTGCCATTTTGGTGACTGTTTTAAATTCAAATAAGATTTTGCTCCCAGCCCTCTTTTTAAAAGAGGGCGGAGCTACAAATGCCTATGTGTCAGCATAGTGGCAGATTTAAAAACAAGACGAAGCGTCCTACGCTAAAGAAGGAGAGTGTGCCACTAAAGGGGTGGGACTTTCCCCCTCTGATGACATGTAAAAAGTGTGATTATAAAAAATCCAATTAATAATTTTTTTACCATTAGAAGCTGCTTATATTCACAAACTGTTGCTGCACAACTGTGTTTAAAGCCCTTATAAAAGTGATTTTGCATAATAGGTCTCCTTTAAGAACAAACCTCTACTGTGGACTTTACATTCAAACCACATACCGTTTGTATTGAAGAATTCAGGGCCTTCTTTTTTGAGGAGAATGCTGGCCAGCTGGGCTTGACTGGCCAGACAGTCACAATCCTAACAACAGAATACATAACAGAGTTATGTAAGGTTGCAAACATTAAATTCATAATCATTTACAGACAGGAAAGTTAAGCTCACATTGAATTTCTGCAGAATTTCAAATGTGGATTTATTGAACCATTCCTCGACATTGATCTCAGGCTGCTGCTCCAGGTCAGAGGCGTTCGGTGTGCTGGTTTGACGCTTTACCTTCGAGTGCTTGGGCAACTCCAGCTCCTCAAAGCTCTTAAATTCGGGGATCCTACAACGGAACAGCGGAAATGCATCAAAGGGAGATGAATGCATCAAAATAAGCGAGTTTCTTTCTGTTGCCTCAATAAATGAACAATATTGATCATAAAGCTGAGGAAAATAAAAAGGTGTAAATGGAGGTTAATTCTTACTCGGCTTCATTGACGCGTAGAAAATCCAATTGCTCCACCACAGCGCCTGATATCAGGGTCTATAGAGTTACCAGAGGAAACACAGATATTTATAGAAGACGTGATAATTCATGTAATATACCCTACTGTAATTGACTGGTATTTCTGTTTTTTTTTTTACTTCTGTATAAGGTGCTGTCCTTGGAGACATTTTGACAGGCTGAGCAATTTTGGAAACATTTACCACAAATCATTCTTCACCATTTAGAGGTAATGGCTAACACTGTGTTCAATGGAGTCTATGAACCTTAAAAAATGACGATGTTACTATTTTCAACCTCATACAGCACCATTTTTCCTTTAATGCACCACTATCTACGGGTAGTTAAGCTGTCTGACTGAATGATTCAATATATTGTACTTCTCAGTTCAAAACGACTGGGGTAAGTAAGAATATTGTTTAAAAAAAAATACAAATTTTTTAGCAAGAATACATAAAACCCTCAAAGGAGACAGTAAGGACATTTATAACGTTAAAAAAAGATAAGAATAAAATTATTTTGAGATATCCAAAAAAATAATAGTTTCCACAAAAAATTACACAGGATAACAGTTTTAACACTGATAATAATAATAATAATAATAATAATAATAATAATAATAATAATAAAGTTCCTTCAGTTTCAAATCAACATATTAATACACATTAAGATTTATGAAGAATAATGTGACCCTGAATCTGGAGTGAAGTCTGCTAAAAATTCAGCTTTGTCAGCAAAATAATACACTACATCTCGAATAATTAAAACTTTGAAAAAACATTTTCATATCAGTGTACATGTAATGTCAATTCTGAGTCGTCTAAACATAATTACCAAAATTTTATTCACTTTGCTTCAAGACAAAGAGGCCAATATGAGTAACTAATTACTCTATTAATTATTTAAATAATATTTTCAAAATCATGCTTTTTGATTTCTAAGACTTCCCTTCTCTAAACAATGCATTAGAAGGAATTAACATTTCAAATGAGATCATTTCTTATCAAGAGTAGCACACCTGAAGTCTATCCACATGCACTTTGACACCTCCAATGTTTCCCTTCTTAAAAGATGCCAGCATGTCCAGGATGGGGTTGAATCGGCTCCCCCTAGAAACCAAAATATCATCGTTTAATACTGTTACATTACTGTCACTCCCATAAACAAAACCAGGTTCTGGCTGATGGAAAAGACTTTTACTTAATGTTGTCCTCTCTGATAAGGGCGAGGAAAAGAGGCCGACCTGGCATCTTCCAGCACTGCTTAATAAACTGCAAGGCATTCTGAAAAAAACATGAACACGGCCAAATTAATACAAACAGTGAAGACAGCAGGAGAAATGCTCTGTAACTCTGACACTGATGATTTATTGCGAACGTTTCTGTCCATTGCCCATTTTCAGCCCCAAATTTGATTCTTTCTTTATATAGAAAGATAGACAAAGTATGAAACATAAAGTGAGCCTTCTTTTCACAGCGTCTGAGAAACCATTGAGGTGTGATATCAGCCGCCTCACCTTAATGTCATCTATCAAAAGCATGACATCCTGGGACAAGTAGAAGTCGCTGAGATCGAAGACAATTGGATAGCAGACTACAGTCTTTCCAAGGATTCGATAAATCTGAGGAGGAGAGAAATGACCCACTGTGTTACCTGAAACTATATGGACGAATGTTAGATCTAGACATATACTTTACCTCAAACTGCAGATTTAACATGCCATATGTTGTGAAAAGACAGACACATGAACATCCCTCATACGCTCTCTGTGAAGCTAAGTATGATCGTTCCTTTGGAGTTCCTATTTTTATCTTCCCCAAATGTTTAATGTAAGCAGAAGGGCTCAGTAGATTTTAAAATGAAAGGATGTTAACTAAAAAAATACATATAAAACAAATTTTTGGTCATTATGCATAATGGAAAACAGAGCAATTAGAATCATAAATGATGTTGGATATTTGGAACATACAAATTCTTTATTTTTAAAGTCACTATTATTATTATATAGTAATATTATTACTATTATTATTATTATATTACTATTATTAATACTGCTGAGCCATGTTCAGCCATGAGCCTTTCTCTCAATACTAAAATAAACACAAAAATGACAGTTGAGAAAAACGCTATTAATAAAGCATCTGATTATAGCTACTGTCTATGAACATACTTATACAAATTCTGGAATTCACCGGCATTATGTCAAACGATGAGGTCACTAATATAACACTTTTCTGGCAGTTGGATTACAAAGCATATTTGCGGCTACTGACTAAACAGAACAGGTAATTTTGAGACAATACTTTGACTTATTCCCTGTTTTTTTGCATCACACACTAACACTGCATTACAGAATAGCTCTTCTGACATTATACTGCATATTATACGCATTTGTATATATTTTTGTATATATTGTATTCATAGAAGAGAACAAAAAAAATCCAAGTTGATTTTCCCAGCAAAAACATCTCGTCTAGGCTTTCAAATGCAACTTAGGAAGTCAGGGAAGTTCTGGTTTTTACGTTTTATTCAAGCTGTTCACACATTGGGAAAACATATTTACAAATGAATACATAATTTTAAAATATACTGTAGCAACATAAATTTCTGTCTTCTAGAAAAGCAGTAATAGTAAATATATAAGTATGTAACAATATGAGGCTGTGTATTGAGTGGCATTTATTTTTCTTTCTTGCTTTAGAGTGAACTGTTGCTAAGAGAGTTGGACTAATATTTAATTATCACAGTCACTATGAGCCTCTGAGTTATTATGAGGATTAACCACAAAGAACTGTAATGAGCAGGCGCTGCGGTAAATGAGGAAATGTTTGCTTTCTCTATCAGGAGAGGTTGTGACAGTTCACAGAAGACACTGTTTACCTTGCAAGTGCCAATGCAGCCAACAGGCCTCTCTGGTCTCCCACTTAAGCCAAGTTTCTTATTGATGGCAAGGAAGCGGTAAGCCTGGAAAAAGAGACACACACACACACAAACACGCACATATCTCAGACTCATTAAGGTCTAGAATGCCTGTTTGTGTCTGTTATCTATAAAGGCATTATCTGAGCCATTATAGTACAGGCACCCTGTGGTTTAATTCATAACATGTATGTTTTGTTTAGTAGTTGATTCAGAAAGCCTGGTTATTTCCCTGGAGAAAAGGCCAACAAAACAGTCGTGATGGGATATGTGTAAGCTTTTGTATTACTGATTCACACTGGAGACTCCAGGTAATGGCAATTGTTGAGTGTGATTTCGTCAGATAAAGCTGCTTCGCACAGGGATCTCCTGTTACTTTGAATATTAATATCTCCTCATATTTGAAATAATACAGACAGCAACTGAACGATCAGCATGAATCAGACAGGCCAGTTTACCTTACCTTGTTTTAAGCTGGTTCAACATTGCTGTAATATTTTTCACAAGGTCGTAGTTTCAATAATTAAGACAAAGATATCTGAGCAATTATTTGAACTTAGCACTTTGACAACACTTCCCCCTGACCTCAAGGAAGCTGCTCTCTTGAGTATCACTAATTACTATTTTAGCTGATACTTTTACTTACCACAACTTACAATGTACTTATTACCGTCTCTGGTCGCTTGAAGCAACCTGATGTTAAGTACTTTACTCAAGGGTACAGTGGGGATAGTTCATGGTTCACTGGTTCTTTTGGGGTTCCAGCTAAAACTATAGGACTAGCCAGAGTTGTACAGTATTGACCTTATTCGTCATGTACAAGCGGGCGCAGCCATTGGAATCTTTTTGGCTCGAGACTTCCAGTCTCATTCACTTCCATTGATTTTTAGACGTTAAAAACAGCTCGTTATGATGCTTGACGTTGCAAACTGATATTTTCTTCTTACATTATTGTCCTTTTTATGTATAATCATGTACACACTTGTTTGTAGAGCAAGTAGTTTGACTGTTTGTCTCCCATAGGCAACTGAATCAGAAGTTCTAAAACAATCGCAAAAACGAGTGTGCTTTCGTATTGTAGAATAATGTCAATATCTTTCTGAAGAAAAAGTAAAACTGCACTTAGCAACCATGGTGCACCATGATGCAAGTTCAATTCAATTCAATTCAAGTTTATTTATATAGCGCTTTTACAATGTAGATTGTGTCTAAGCAGCTTAGCCATTTAGCCATTTAATACAAGTGTTTAGCAGAAGAAGTTTAGCTTAGCCATTTAATACAAGTATATAGTATTTAATACAAGTGTATTAAATACTATACAATTCTAATAAGTTAATTTATGTTAATGTTGTATGTTATATGTTAATATACATGTATGCTATGTTATATGATAATAATGAGATAATTCTCATACATTTTTTAGTCTATGAACGTGCTTCTTTGTAAAGTATGGAATATGGAGAAATGACTTATTTTCTAAAAACTTTTGAACTTTATTGTAACTGGTCTACACTGGACAATTTTCATGCTATATTCCTCATAGGGACTCAGTAACCTGTAAGTTATGGGTTTGTCAGTTGCACATTCTGTTTTTGCCTTTAGTATAATTGCTTTCTTGTGAATTTTAGGCAAAGAGACTCTGAGAAACAAAACAATGACAAGGAAATTAGATATCTGAGTCAGAGTACATTACAGCATCAACATATCAACAGATAAACCACTATCACCTTGACAATTGAAACTAATATT
This sequence comes from Danio choprae, assembly GCA_903798125.1. NCBI lineage: Eukaryota > Metazoa > Chordata > Actinopteri > Cypriniformes > Danionidae > Danio > Danio choprae. Next base: position 3,658,736 of record CAIGQW010053631.1, read on the forward strand.
AAAACCAGACTTAAAATGACTACAAACACAATACCAGGGAAAATTGCACATTTAGACCACAGTGATGACAGGAAATTGTAGTCATCCCTCTCTCCCATTCTACTCACTATTTTAAGTCCACCCACATGGATATTTATGGCCCTTGTCACTGCTCAAGATTCAAATCTATGGGACCTTTCTTTCTTTCCTTCCTTACTTACTTACTTGGTCAGATAAGTGGAAATCTAAAGTCTGATGACAGCACAGTGATAGCAGCAAAAAATGCTAAGAACAAATCCATCGCCTTCTGTATGCTTCTATGGCTATTTTTATGGCTGTAAGGTTTTTTTCTTAACAAGCTAACTGTATTTGGCTTAACCTTTAAAAATATAATATGAAATAACATGATGTTTTTTTTCTATTACTATTAATCCTGGAATGGCCTATTCTGCAGTGGGAACAAAAAAGTCTGGTCTAAGCGGTTGGAACAATTTATACAGATTTATTTTTCCAACATTGGGGTTGTTTAAACATCCTACTTTGTTTGCCATTTGTTATTAACATAGCCATAAATTACTTAAAAAAAAAAAAAAAAAAACACTGGACATGCTGCACTAATGTTGAGGTCTATCAATAATATATATTTTTTGCAGCAGAGTAGGCTTTCTCATTTCTTTTGATTCCACCTCAGTAATAAAAAAAGCCAGCGTGTGCTAACATATTCACAACATTAGATGGAGCTCTATTTCTCTGTGACCTCCTGCAGTCTGACATTCTCAGAATAACACTCCAGTACAAAAGTGCACTGCACAACACGACGAAAAGAGAGAGGGAAAAAGAAAAATACCACGACAATAAGCCCCTGCTGAGGAGCATCCAGCTCATATCCAACTGAACCAGGAAAATAGCTGCTAATTTAGACAAAATCCAGTTGTCAAAACGAACATTTTTTGAGAGAGCTTTATGCATCAGAACTCTTTTTTTTTTTCTCTCAGTGCGGATCTCTGTACCTTGGAAAATTTGTGTGCAGAATAGCAATGAGGGGAAGACACAACTGAATCGCGAGTGCCCTGTCTGTAATCAGGAGCTCAACATGCCTGACACGAAACCTGCAAATGTCACGCGTGTTAAGCCTGTAGCACATCAAGAGGGGCAGTAGAGCCAGAGCGCTGATGTTGAAACAAACCTCTTTAATAGGCAGGATTCTGAAATAAAGACGTTCACGCTAGTATCCCTTTCAGCAGCCTTGCCGCTTGGATTAGAAACAGCATGTCAACCTGTGAAGCACCATTTTATCTGCACTTGTTATTTTCACGATTATTCTAGAATATCAGGGGAAAGGATTTGTAAATCTGAGCACTGGAGCTTTACAAATTAGTACATGAAGAGCAATTACAATTGCAGCATTTATGCATCTATAAGAGCCTTTTACTGAGATCTAACTACATTTTGTCAACATTTTCTAAACATCTAATAATGTATTAATAATAACCAATCGCAGACATTTCTGCATGGATGCAATGGTGAATCTAATTTGTTAATTTACACGTGATCAACATTGACTTGATCTTAACCTGAGAGTTTGCAAATGCATTTTTGATCTTTTTTTGTTGCTGCAGATAATAATGAGTGCAAAAGAAACATCCCCTGACAGTCATAAAGAAGCTTCAGAGCCAAAGTAATAGACATCGGCAGCAATTTGCAATGATTTTAGACTTGGATGTTGCAGCACTCACACTGTAAAAAATGCAGGGTTCCACACAATTTATTTATGTTGTGCCAACACAAATCCATTAAGTTAACTTAACAAATTTAAGTGGGTTGAACATAAAAGAATTAAGTTGTCCCCCCCCCCCCCAAAATCTCAAGAATTGTGTTGATTCAGCTGATTTTAAATATTTAGTTTGGATCAAGCAGCAAAATATGGCGTAATAGGTAATAAGCATTGCAAGCAAGCAATTATTATCAACATTATGATCAACATAAAGCATATATACTCTAAATAAGACAGTTCAGAAGGTGTCAGTGATTATAGTGTTTCCCAGAGTTAGATCTGCACTCACTGAAGGGTTGTAGTTTTGCTAGATTTTTGTGTAGTTGCGTTGAGTTATGCTGTAGGCATATAGAGACTACAAATGGGGTTACACTTTATTTAAATGGTCCTTGAGAGATAACTATATTTCAGTTGACTCCTATTAGAGTATTTGTAGACTATTAGGTGTGGTTGAACTTAAAAGTTATTCATAGTTAAAAATTTGTTGGGTGCACCAGAATAAAGTGCAACAAAGATATTAGAACTAATTTTAGACAGACAGTCCATTCAAACTAATAATTAAAATGATGTCATTACAACGCTCTGAGAAATTCTGCATAATCATGTATGAGAATGTCGGAGAATATAACACCCTGCTGCTGCAAACATGACATAATGAAATCCCCAGTAGCAGATCTAGGTAGAGCTGGGGTGGAGGGTATCCAAAAACGTGCAGCATATTGCAAGCGCAAACAACACTGAAGTATTTAAATTTTAAGAGTAATCTCATTGGTTGCTGAACAGCAAGCAACCAATCACCTGCACCATGTAGTTGGAAGCAGATTGGATAGGACCTATCAGCCTGTGTGCCCAACAGAGTTTCATGACAGAACTTTGTATTCATCAGAACAATATAATGTCTCATTGACTTATTTACCACGAAAGATGACAGTGACATAGGTGATTTGAAGTAGGCAGTCCTGTCCCAAGAGCTCCAGCTGTCTCTTATAGGCTGGTCACCGCATAAGCATCCTTAAGAGCAAACTCAGCAAACTATCACTCTCTCTAATGCACATTGGAGCTCAGGCACACAAAACTGACCGCAGATAGAACAGAGTCAAGGGAAGCAGATAATGCTTCTGATTTCAAACAGCTTTCAAACCAAACTGCAGTAAATTGCACGTTCCGGTGACAAAACCTTCCCACCCACTCGCACCCACAGACAGAAGAACAAGCACATAAACACATTGCACATCGCTCTGTGTTCTGCCGATTACAGAGAGAACGGGAATAGATTTCTGACCCCAGACAATTTATATATTGCTACTAAAGTTCACAAAGAACATTTACATAGCTGAGAAAACATTTTTAAAAGTCCTTCGTTAAACTAATGCAATCAATAGGACACTGGCAAGGTTCAATTTGTGGTGTAAATCTTCAATAGCATGCAAAAAATAATTCACTGACTGACATGAGTGATGTGGCAGTCAATCCAAGCTGAGTGGCCACTTGATAAACTAGCCAGTGGTCTAATGGAGCGTCTGTCACAGAAATTGATCAGCCCGAAAGATTTGTTTGTTGGTCAAGATTGATTGATTGATTGACTGAACAGCAATACCTTCACCAGTTCTTTCTGAGGCCAGATCTGAATGGGCTCCACCTGCTGCGGTGTCTGCGTTTGGATGCCATAGGTGTTGAGGAAGACCTGCAATCTGAAAGACACATAGAGGACAAAAAAAAAAAAATATATATATATATATATATATATATATATATATATATATATATATATTTAACTATACAACTCCATTCAAGGTAATGAGTGTCATTTTGGACCATTAGTATAATAAAAAAGGGATTGCAAATTAATGACAAACTTTTAAAAGCCAACAGATGTTCCTGTTTTAATTTTTATAGCTTGTTTCTTGAGATCATAGACTATGTTAGGAAACAATCATTGTAATTTCATTTAGCTCAACTGTTATGTCATATTCAATTCTCTTGTTCGAAAACAAACAATGCTATTGGAATTCTGGTTCACCCAAAAATGCAGTTCTTTTTGTTTTATCTCATTTTCTTTTTATTAACTTCACTAGATAATTAAAAAACAAATAAATAGGTAAAACAAAATTAATACCTGTGGCTTCTGAAGATACACTGAGGTCTGAGTGTATTCACTTGAATGCATGACAGTCTGGAGCACTAGCTACTTGCCCAATAATGTTTGCAGATGCAAACTCGCATATTAGCTGACACTATGGTAAATAATGCGCGGCTTCTTGTCTTTTGTACTGCTTCTATCATTAGGAGCCATGGGCAATTTCTTTCCCTTGTATATGTTTTTGTCAATGTCATTCTGGTAAAACATGTGCAGTTCATTTTTGTGCTACTGTATATTTTAAGAACCACTGTGGTCTCAACCAAAAATCATCTGCAATGCTTTATCGTAGAAAAAGAAAGATCTCTATCAAGATTTCCCTGTTGGTTTTTTAATTAATTAGAAAAATAAGGTCTGTGGTAAACATAACTTCATGATACTTGAATGTCTTTTTCTACTACATAAACTGCCCAGACTTTCACTCTAAACATAGATTTTATAAAATATACATAACAATTCAATATCTGTGTGTCTAATTTACATTGTACAGCAATATGTTAAAAGTACAGTCGTCAAGTTCTGTTTATCAGAGACAGTTTTTTACTCCTCATTGTAAATGTTCCTCAGGTTTTGACGCCATTCCTGCACCACTCTAATTGAGGAATGCAAAAAAATAAATAAAATAAAAGATTAGCAGTTGTTTCTTAAAGAAGGTAATCCAACTATGACTACTATGCCTCAAAAAAAGCAACAAGGGTCCATTTCTCCATTTCTGTCTTTTACTTTAAAAGTCTTCAACTTGTAACATTTATAAAGTGACATACATTAAAATATGTTTGTGCAGAATTTGTAATCAAGCATTGAGGTATCCATTAAAGTGCAATCTTGTATGAAAGTGTGATTATACAAATAAATGGTGTGGAGGCACTTCTCATGCTGAGGGGTTCGTTGAAAATGTTGTATGTTTGCAAGTAATGAGAACCTTTGCTCCTGTTTACGCCACACTATTTAAACAACATCATCTCATCTTTGCAGAGAAGGTGAGGTGTTAAGTGGAACTTCCAGCTTTATATAAGGGTGTTTGTGTTGAACAAGTAATTCTGATTAAGGTTTGCCGTATTTATAAAGGGAGGGGTGGGTTAAGTGCCGGGGTAAACAATGTTAAATGAACTGCAGAGCAGGTCTGGCTGGGACCAGCTGGCCACATGACCTCTTTCACCTCCCCGTCTCACCAGAAAAGCTTTAAAATGAGAGCGCTGATAGATGAAGGCTACAGAATAGCTCGACAATTAGAGAGAGAGAGAGAGAGAGAGAGAGAGAGAGAGAGAGAGAGAGAGACATGAGGAATTCATTTACCTTTGACTTTCTGCTATCAGGGCCACGTGAATGACCACATCGTTCTCAATAGGACCCTGCAGGAAACAAGCAAAGAAGATGTATTGGAAAACTTTGGGTCTCAAAGGACTAGACTTAAAGGCAAGGGCACTGAGTGTAAAATCCATTGCCTGCGAGTTCAGGAGTGAGTGACTTCACTAGAAATGAAGAAAAGAAAGAAAGACCTTAGGAGTGAAAGAAAAGTCACAGCAGTTAAAGTATAACCGATTACTGGGCGGCAGGAGGGAATAGGGGGAAAACAAGCTTCATGGAGAGGGAGAGAAAGAGAGACTGCAGACAAAGATGAGGGAGATGATTGTGGATCAGAGCTCTGATTCTTTATGCTAGCTCATTACAGGCGTTTGGGCTGGATGATGTAGTAATTTCGCTGAGATAATGAGCTGCTGATTGCTGAAGGTTTAGGTTGGGTCATATCAATCAGTGGCTAAAGCCCTCTGCCTACACACAGAGGACACCCAGCAGCCATTTAAACCTTCCACAGCCACAACGTCAAAACCACGAGAGCATCTCAGCAGCTAATTTGCCTTGTTTTCTGGAGATCACAACTCTTGTGGGCTTCTCTGTGTTTCTAAACAATCATTATTTCTGCTAAACAAAAAATAACCAAGCAGGCAATTCTTTTGGAAAAAAACAACAACAATCTCTAATGTTATTTTACCACTACAACTACCAGGTTTCTATAGCTACCAGTATTGGCCATAGTGACTACACTAAAGAATGAAGCTTTGAATATCTGTCCATTTATTTTACGATATCTCCCATAATATTTAATGGTGCATGTCACACTTTGTGCCCTTCAAACTGGAGAGCAAAGTTTTTTCACTGCAGTGAAAATGTTTTATAATGTCTAAATGCCATCAAATACAGATTGATGCAGAATATTTTGGTAGATAAAACATGGTAGATAAAACAAGGACTGCTCTGGAGATATTGAAAATATCCTGTGCAGCCTCCATTGGAATCAAAATCCAGAAATCTTTTAAGCTAGGATAAGTAATAAAAAACATCTTAACGAATGTGATTTTTTATTTTTTTATTTCTAATCACAGTGTATCCTATTGTAGCAAATTCAAAGCAGATCTTAGGATATAATAACTAATAAAAACATCACTGATATACATTTCAATGTGCGTGAAAAACCTTTATGAACATGTATGAAAAAAGCAGCCTATGTTAAGATAATTACAATGCAAATCTCAATTTGATCAATATAGTCAATCAAGTTAGAAAAAGAAATATAGAAATATAAGTCAATAAAGTCGCTCCACTGCAAAATTCAAAGATGACTTGGCACAATAGAATATCCCTTGGCAGTTCTAGTGCTAAACCACTTCCAAAGAGCATAATATTAACCAGCTAATATGGAAATCACACACTTTTAACTGTGCCGAAGATTGGAATAGACAGATCTATTAGTCTGAACGGAAGATGGTAATATATTTGCGGTGTGGGCTGTTTGTCTGGGCTGTGTTGTTGTTTGCTTCCTCTGAAACGGGGGAGATAAGTGCTCGGTGAACAGGGCAAATCACAGCTTTGGTTTAAATGACATATTGGCACAGGCATTTTGTGGAGGCAGTGCAGTGAGTCATCACAAGGGCTGATCAACAGAGACTATACATGCTAATTCTGACTAGCGCGAGGGCTGCAGAGGAGGATGGTATTTTGTTCAGGTGGATGGGAGCAGGTTCAAACTGCCCTTGATGGATGGGAAAGCGAATGTCTGGGTATGTTATTAGTCTGCGACAGGTGCAATGCTCAAAAAGTGAAAAGGTGCCGCATAACTTCTGTAGTTCGCAATGCGGCAACAACAACACTGAAGATCTCGGAGAGATAGAAATGTTAGGGTTAGATCAGATGTTTATGCAGCATTAGTGGCACCAAAAACATTAGCGGCAACAAAATTGCAAAACAGTCAATTGTAAAACCATTAACATTAACATTTAAGCATCTGCCAGATGCTTTTGTGTAAAGTGAGTAAAAGCCTAAATTAACTACAGGAATATTCAAATATGAGTGGATTTTATTATTCACTTGTCGACTTCTAAAATGGTTACACAAACATTACTTATATAGATAGATAGATAGATAGATAGATAGATAGATAGATAGATAGATA
>CAIGQW010053631.1:3666086-3690776 GCA_903798125.1 Danio choprae
ATAGATAGATAGATAGATAGATAGATAGATAGATAGATAGATAGATAGATAGATTAGCTATTCGCAAGTCCGCAGTCATTAAATAACTGTCAGCTTGTTTATAATAAGCTATCAAATACACACAAGGGTATACCCCATTGCAACAGGCAACAGTATTTATTTCAGAAAAGAAAAAAAATTCACCTTTGATATGGTTATATCTTTTTTTCACAGCGGTGTAGCTATAGCTTTGTAGTGATGCTATAAAAGGATGTTTTATTGGAAGTGGTGAGAACGATGACATTAGTGCTGTACAAAACCCTGCAAGTCTAGTCTGCTAGTGGTACTGGTGGGAGCCCCTCTGTGCTCTGCAGACTCCTGCAGTCTCTCTCTCTCTCTCTCTCCATACTAAAAGTAGCACACAATAAACTATCAACAGCTCAATAGGACTGACAGTGATAAGAAATGCTCCTTATTAATGTCTCCGTTAACAATCAGTCATATCATCTCTATTCATAATGTTGCTCCAGAAGCCCCATGGTGAGTCAAGTAGTCAATATTTACCTCTAATGACAAATCTCTCTTCCACTGCAACTTTAGAACCATTAATTAAATTCAAGACCAAAACAACTGTCATAAAATAATGAACAAATGAGGATAAAGACTATTGCAACTTTTAGCATAGTCATCCAGTATCTGTGGAGAAGGACAAATTAATCCTAAAAAACAGCAAACAACTGAGGTATTGTACCATGATGGTATTAGATGGTAATACTGTGGTACTTTGATAGATTCTGTATCTAAAGAAACGCTACAATCATATTGGCACCACTAAAAAATATACGCAAAAAAGGCTATGAAAAATGTGTATATTGTTTGTTTGTTTTTTTTTTATCTAAAGGTGCTGTATGTATGCTTTTGACTCTTCTGAAGCATACAAATACCATAATATGTTTGCAGATATATAAGAAAGATGCTAAGTGAACATACTTGTTTATCTGAAAAACAATGCTAAAGTCAGTTATTCTTCTTTTGAAAATGTGCCTTCTGGTCGGAATGTCTTTCTTTTTGCCCACTGCCGGTTTGCACAATTGTATTTCAGCTTGTCGGGTTGCCTTGGTGAAAAACACACCGTATATCAGTCGTTAAGCCTGCTGCAATGCATGTATGAGGGTGGACCTGAAAATGCGATCTCTGCAGGACAGCAGCAGCCTCCAAAAAGAGACACAGATTTAGAGTTTAAAAATCCACATTAGGTGGTTTTTAATTAGCAAATAACATATTACAAATGTAAACATTTGCTGAGCAGCATACATTGTAACACCGTGTCCTAACAACACGCAATGAAACAGCAATCTGTCTGTCTGCACCAATCTTACATACTGCACTGCAAAATATTAACAAAAAACTGAACACAATTTTTTTATGGACGAAAGTAATGCCGATTTCCTGAAACCCTTCTAAACAACTTGAGGTGATGTTGGATTGTAGGTTTGGAGACTTTAGGCACTTTTTCACTGCATGATACAGCACGGCTCTGTATGACTCACATTAGGGGTCTTTTACACTGTTCCGTACCAAGTACTTTTTTAGTACCACTTCAGGTGAAGTGTCAAGTGAGCCATACCATTAATAAAAATATTCACACTGCTGATCAATTGGTCCGAGAGAGAATAGTCACTTCAGGTGTCATTGGATTTGTGACAGAAGATAAAAAACTGCTATATTTAAATAGTCAGTACTAGCCACTGGACTGTTAATCGGCTGTTTTAATACCACCACAAAAAAAAACACCTAAAATGGCTGCATCATGGTCAGAAGAAGAGGTCTTACAGCCACTTACAACCTTTTGCCACATATCACAACTCTGTTATTTGGTTTTACCCACGGTAAAGAATGACTCAGTGAATTTGGCAAGTGTTTTAGCTGATATTTATTGTTCTGTGAAACAGGAGACCATGGTTGAATAATTTCCCAGTCCTATTCACCCTGATGTACAAAAAAAAGTACAAGAAAAAAAATGTTTTGTTTGTATGAATTCATTGGGGTGCCAAAAATGTAATATATAAATATATATATATATATATATATATATATATATTCCTTCGGCTTAGTCCCTTTTATTCATCAGGTCTCGCCACAGCAAAATGAACCACCAACTTATCCAGCATATGCTTTACGCAGCGGATGCCCTTTCAGCTGCAACCCAGTAATTTTAATATGCATTAGTATCTTTTGAACATGGAGATCTTTCACAAATTCAACACAGTCATATGTTGACATCCTTAGATTCCAACAGTATCTAGGTTAAGACTAGATGTGGTGTAAAGCTGCTCCTGCTTGCTGAGAAAATTTTATATCTGATGGAATGAGCTCTAGAAAAAAAAAAAAAAAAAAACTCCCCTTCGACAGCTAAGAGATGTTTTCACAGTGTCTGGAGCTGCTGGAATTGAGATGGGATCACTAATGGCAAAACGCCACAGCTTGAAGGAATCACAAAGGTGTAAAAATACAGATTAATGAAATGCAATTACTTTAGTTTCAGATGAAATATATCGCAATACACAGGTCACATTTCACATTATTAGAATGCTTTCTGTTTCTGCAGATGGTAGCAACAACAAAACAGCAATACAACATTGCCCTTGTGGCAGCTAATATTCAGGTAAGTTTTTTTTATAGCATCTGTAACATGCTGTGATTTCTAAAGTGATTTACACCATGTAATTAATGTCAAACAAGCATTTCAGTCTTAAAACAAAATGATCAACAACAACAAAAAGAACTAAAGTGAGCTGTCAATATTTTATTCTATTCAAACTAAATGGAAAAAAATTATAATTTAGCTGTAGAAATTAAATCCTAATCTATTATTCAGTGCAAACTAAATGGAACAAAAAAGTAACAGAGCAGTAAATATTCTATTCCATGCCTCAATGCAAACTAAACGAAACAACAACAACAACAACAACAACAACAACAACAACAACAACAACAATTTAACTGAGCCGTAAAGATTCTATTCTATGATTCAACGTAAACTAAATGAGGAAGAAAACGTAACTGAGTTGCAAAAATTCTATTCACTTCTTCTATGCAAACTAAATGGGACAAAAATCATATACTCAAAGCAAAGTTAACATAACTGTAAAAATTCTATTCTAATCAGTCAAGCTGAAATAAGCTTCTTTATCCTGAATCCATTTATTTGATAAATCAATGCAAACCTAATGGACTGTCTCTTGGAGATATGATGTGGATAAAAGGGATTTGGCAGATTCACATTCCTGTTGCAGATTGTTCTTTGACTGCTCTCCTGCCAAAAGGCAAAAACATTAACCCATGTGAACTGCTGCTCTTTTAAGATGTCTAATGTTCCTTTAAGGATCAAAATGTGAAGATCTCTTTGTTGATGCAGTGAGATTTTCAGTGCTGAGCCCTGCAGCTGGTAAGCTTGGGAGCTGTTCGCATTTTAGGTTTACACAATTCTGTTGATAAAGTACCCCATCGAGCTGAAATATGAAAGGAGAAAATGATACAACAGTCTTTGGCTACTTTATACTTTACTTTATACTTTCGGCTACTTTATTTATCCTTCAGAACTGCCTTAATTTCTCATGGCACAGATTCAACAAGGTGCTGGAAAGATTCCTCAGAGGCTTTGGCATATATTGACATTGCAGCAGATTGACATTTGCTGCAGATTTGTTGGATGCACATCCAAGATGCAAACGCAAGTTCATCCACACTGCAACTGTGCTTTATTGGGTTGAAACATGGCAGTTGTGGAGGCCATCTGAGTTTAGTGAACTGACTGGCTGTTTCTCAATACTAAGAACGCAGAGAACAGACTCATATTCTCATGGAGACCAGTCTTGCCAAGTTAGCTGACTGTAAAGGCACCAGGCGTAACTCTTCAAAGTTCGATGTGCTGTATGTTCAGAGATGCTCTTCTCCAACAAAACATTATGTATCAACTAAGCGTTTTTGCCAACAAAACTGCTGCTTACTGAATATTTTCATATCATATTATTGGATATCTGGGTAAACACCAGAAATGCTTGTATGTGAAATACTCAAACCAACCTGTCTGACATCAATTACTATGCCAGTAAAGTCACTCAAACCTTTCTTCCTCATTCTGATAATGGATTTGAATTTCTGAACATCTCTTAGCCATAGATGTGTCATAAATTGGATTATACTTATGTTTTGCAGTTTAACGCACTTCCTGACTATAAAAAATGTATGTTCTGTGTAGTGTGAATGTAGGTAGTATAAATGGAATTTGGACATACTATATTCACCATGTTGAGGTTGTCATGTGTCATACGTTGCTGCTTTCAGCTATTTATAGAACACGATGCCTCCTCTCCCACAGCCTCATGGGATAGTAAAGCATCTATCGTATGCCTAATACAGAATTCAGTCATTATCCAGGTACTTCTAGCCTACTGTTTTTTTTTCTTTTCCAATTTCTATGAATTCTGACATACTGCTCAATTCACCTATTATATAAAAGTAAAATATGCTATTCTGGATATGTCTGCAGTGATTTGCTGCAACGTGATTGGCTGATTAGATATTTATGTTAGTAAGTAGCTGAACAGCTATATCTAATAAAGTAGCCAGTGAGTGTAAAATCATGAGACAACACTGAAATGTGGGGATTCAAAATGTTATTTAAACCTGAGAATACACTTCAGGATTCAGAAAGAAAATGCTGAAAAATAAAAATGTCAAATCAAATGACTGGTCTTCAACTTCTGGACCTCACTCTGTTGAAGAGAGAGAGAGAGAGAAATTTTTTTCCAGAGCAGAATGGGGGAAAAAGTGCTTACTTTTTCAACTCCATCCCTCATCTTATAATAGAGTGAGGGGGCTCCCTATGCAACAGCACAAGCCTAGCACAATCACCTTAAAGAAATTGAAAAGGCTGGGGATTGGACTTTAGAGAAGGTGGGAGTGTAATTGTGAACAAAGGCTTGCTGTGAACTCGATACACATCAACCTTCCCTAGAAGGACCACAGATATATTAGATCTAGTCGGGAATCCTTATGACAAGAAGAAGAAAAAAAATCAATTTATATTAAAGCGAGGCAGGTTAAAGCCTCAGGAGTCTGGTGCTTGTCAGTGGTGTTGTATGTGATGTAATTTCCATAAAAATGCAGTGTGTGGTGTGAGAGGAGATAAGGTGGCTGATTACTAATACATGCAGATCTGCTCCACTGGAAATTCTGTGCGGTGTGGTTTGAGAAACAGGGTGGGACTGTGTTTTTAAACCTCTATAAAAAACACGCAGTCACTAGAGTAATATGAAAGAAGATGACACACAGCTAACCTTGTCACTTTTTACAATTCATTCCACAGGTTCTCTTATCTAATAATCTTTAAACATTACTAAAGCACAAAAAAGGCATTAGTTTCAGATGTATGCCAAGCCTCGCTGCTTGAAGTTACATAAAGATTCAGTATTTTTTTTATACTTTTAATTAAAATGGACTGGCTGGTTCATGTAACAGCTTTGTATCTGTCTGGTTAATATATTTCATAAGAAGTTTTCTGTCTGAGCCGTTGCTCTTCAACCAAGACCATGATTTCTCCAAGTTGAGTTTCCTGTTTTTGCATATATGTGTTAAAGCTTGAATTGTTTGATTCTGAAGTGTATTAATAATCCGTACTTTAAATAAAGGGTTAGACATTTTTTTTGGACTTCTTTTAGGAGCAGGTTTCTTACACCTTTTCCAAAGTCAAACTAAAGCACTCATCAAATTATATCAGATCCTATTTGTTAGAATACTATACTATACTATACTATACTATACTATACTAAACTAAATAGCAGTGGCTCCCAATTCCAGTCCTTCGGATCCCCCGTCCTGCACATTTTGTATGGCTGCGTCCGAAATCACCTGCTACTAGAGTCTGTACTACATTTGAATTTTTAAATTTACTACACGACCGTTAGAAAAGTATGTTCTACATAGTATGAATTTGAGTAGTATAAATGGAACTCTGATGTACTACAACCGCCATTTGTCATTATCACATGACCTACTCATGCCAGTTGCGTCGCTTTACTCCCATTCAGGAATTCTCTCAAGAGCATCATAGGATAGCATAGTGTCCATTGTATATAGTACGTTTTTTCACGTACTATATAGTATGGAAGTATGCAATTTCGGATGAAGCCTTTGCCAAATAAGAGAGACATACAAAATGTGTAGGGCGGGGAGCCCCAAAGACCGAAATTGGGAACCTCTGCTGTATAGAATATGATTAGGAAAGTTTTTGATGGCATGTTTGACCGCAGCCTATTGAATACTGCCATTTACTCTATAAAATATAATTTACTCACGTGTCACATTTCTTCTTAAATGTATATTTATTTAAAGTTCATGCATTGTAAACTCATGAAGCGGTAATCTCTATGCATTTTAATCACGCTACAGGCCCATGTGCAGACTTTAAGGTTTTCATTTTATGCAAAAGCATAAATATTTTTTTATTTAAAGTCAATTACCATTACCTACTTATTAACAAATTATGAAAGCACGACTACAATTACATTTTCAAGTAGTTTTAAGCGCATTATGCAAAATGTAAGGACTTTTTCCAGCACCCACAAGAACCCTGTAGGAGGTGTGATAACGATTTTGGTCTCAAGAAGGCTAATTTTGTTCTTGGGTCTAATGGAAGCCCTTTATTGGTTTGGGTCTAAAGGCCTTTTCACACAAACACAAATATTTGGCACAAAAATTGTCCATGATTTTGCCAGGCAGCGTGCCTGTTCAGAGAGAAAATACACTCCAAACATTACAGCTTCAGAGTGACAGTGGATTTGGATTCTCACACTATAAAGTGTGGAGTTATAATAACTGAGTGAGTGACACATAAGTGATATCTTGCACATTCATCACGTCTGCTGGCTGTCTGTGATAAACATACAACACATCTGTCAGCACTTCGCAGACGTTTGAGAAATGACTTTCAGCTTCAACAACAAATATGTTTCAGCACAAAATCCCTCTGCTGCTCCCTAAATGTATGGCCCGTTTCTTGCTCTCGATTTAATATTTTCAACCCATCATCACTCTCTTCCGCGCAGTGTAGTGTTTTGTTTGTCTCTTACCATGCAGGTGGTCAATTGAGGTGCTTCAGAGTGTATGTAAGCATGTGTTGTGATGACCACTGGGAATTTTCCATTAAGCATTTCAGGATGCAGTGCTTACACATGCACAAACAAGGTGAATTAGATCCCCATCAAAGGCGAGATGTGCGCACCTACTTGCAAACATGTCTAAGTGGCTTTCTATGATGAATCGTAATGTAGAAAATGTGCATTCGTACGTACCAGGCTTGTGCAGAATTCAGAACAAAGTAAGGAACATCTTTTGAATTTCATTTCCTGAAACTAGGTAGCCAGTAGGATTGTATTCTAACTTAAAAATATTTAAGTTCACAGAAGGGCTATTAATTTAACTTGAACATATAGTATACACTATCAATAAAATTCTACATTTCTTAGCAATTATTAGAAATAATTATTTTTCAAATATTTCTCAAGTGCTGTTTAAATGAGACAAACATTAATCTGATTGATGCAAATCTGATTTTGCTCTGACAGAAAGAGTAGACTGGATCAGATCTATCTTCTTATTATTTTCTGATTAAAAATACTGTGAACTTGCTGTTTATGTTTACCAGAATAGCTTCACAAAAAGATCTTGGTTTACATATGTCTTACTTCATACACATTTGATTTTACAATTTGATTTGTCATTGACAAAAATTAAATATTTGTATAATAAATATACTGATGCATTTGTAATTTTCATTTGAACAATGTCATCAGGATAAAAGTGACAATTATACAGTGGCTCAATGGCATTATAACTGTATACAGTATTGTTAGTTTTTTATGATGCTATGAATGTAGAGCACTGCGAAGTGCTCAAGTTGTGTTAAGAATACAAATTGCGTATATAAACAACAAAAATGAGGTTGCAACACTAAGATTCCTAAAATAAAAACTTTTAGAATTAGATTTACTTGGAGTGATGAATTTAACGCACCTATAATAGTATGTTAGAATTACAGAACAATCAGGGCTCTAAACTAACTTTTTTTTATTGATCTCACTGGTGAGCCTAACTTTTTTCCTATAGGTGCAACAGCACAAAAGTTTGGTGCACTTAAATATCTATCCATATAGGCAATATTGACTTGTAGATGATTAACTGACAATTTCATCAACATAATGTTCTTTAATTAAAGCATAATTCTACAAGAAAGGTAACTTACTACTGCCCTTCACTATATCTGATTGGTTTAAACCACGCCGTGGGCCTAATGTGTGTCTGTTAAACCAGAGTAGTTTTATTTATTTATTTTTGCCCTAGAATGGCTGGTCACACTCTAAAGCCCTGACAATATATAGAATCAATCCAATACACAGAACACATACTGTACTACACCCTTACATATAATACACACGTAATACTTCAGTTACCTTTTACACAACCCTGGACATCTGTGCACATGATATTAACGTATGTCCTACGATATCTCTAAATAATTTGCGGTGTTCTCATAAATCCCTCAGAGTGTTTATGAAGTGACTCAGCCCAGCAAAAAAGACACGCAGACAGGGGATTTCATGTGGAATGGGTCGTGTCCAATCCCCACAGTCCTTTACTCAAATCTCAAACAATCCCATCCTATAAGGCGCGCTGCAGAAACATCCTGTGTTTTCACATTGCGCACAGCCAACAAAAAAACAATGGCACCGTGTTCTGCTGGAATACATTTGTCTTAATGCATCAAATTAAATATGAATCAGAGAAACAGCAGAGTAACTGCAAAAAGGCCTCTGAGCTAGTGTGCGTGTGTGAGCGAGGGGATGCATTTCAAAAGCCTTCCTCGCTACTTAAAAGGCAAAAAGATGAGGCTGCTTCCTGCACCTTGGCTGCTCTGCTGAACAATCGTTTCTAAATTTAAACGGAGCTCCATCTGTGCTTTGTTGAAAGAGGGTACATCCATCAATCAGGGAAAAAAAGGCCTGTCTAATCTCTGAACAAGGACATGGTTCAGAATGAAGCTCTGCCTTCATGCCGAGGACTGAGCATGGGAGATGTTAGGAGGACAAGTGTAGGCTGAAAACAACTAATGCATAAACACAAACTGGCAATCATATTCAATCACATAGTGCATGAGCACTGGCATAAATATTGCAGAAAGATGCTCAAAGACGGGCTGTAATACATAAACAAACATAAACTGACACATCATATGGCCATACACAAACACATACTGCTCCACATGCATACACACACACACCAAGCAAACAGCAGTCACACCAATGTGCCCTTTAGCCATTTCAGCCTTTGATGCAGAAGCAAAGAGACAAGCATGTTACGCATTACTGTGCAATACGCAGTGCCCTCCTTCAAAACAGCAGGACTCCTCCCAGTATCCCATGCAGCCATGCACAACTCATGAATAAAACAGTCGCCTGCCTCCACCACTTCTCATTAGACAAACGTTGGCTCCCAAAGATAATATCAATCAAACTGCAGTTACATCTCAACTGAAGTTTTTTGGGGGCGATTTTGCTGGCGGTGTAAAATTAAGCAACATTACAAATGCGGAGACGATTGAAATGTGTTTTTATTTAGCCTATAAGTTGCCTAAAGACCATGTCATTAGACTAGTTTCATGATACGAAGGCACGTTCCTTTGAGATGTCAAGAGTCGCGCATTCAAAGTAGACAGGATTAGGAAGCTGCAGTCAGGGAAGGAGTGTAAGAACAGCTGTTATGTCTGACAATTCACTGATCTCGTAGTAGGCAGGTTTCGCTTTTTGTTTTTTTGGTTTTCTTGAAAAAGCTAGTTTCAGGCTAAGCAATATTAGCTTTATTTTGGAATGATCCATATGGTGCCATGGTGATTCATAAATTATAATTGTTGTGTCCTTAATGACACACTATACATTTATACACTCAACCATGAATCCCCAATAAATAAAGTAATCCAACCTCAGTAGCCAATAGCTCCACCCCTTCCACTACACAAGCAAAGCTGTAACTGTTGAGTGCATGCAGCATTCCACACTTCTGTTTATTGATCAAATAACTGCATTATCCAGGCATTTAAAATGCACTTATTATTTTTAGAATTTCTACTTGTAAATGTACTTGCACTATTTACACTACAAAATGGCGTACAATAGTACATAAGTACAGGACTTGAGAACCACCTAATAAATGTACTTTTTGTGTCATAGTAGACAATACCTGGGCTGTGTCTGGGGAGACTTCATGATCAATCCAAATAGAAAGACTTACAAGTTGAATTTTTTATGGGCCTCCTCCATAACAAGTTTTGTCACCTCTGTAGCATTGACCAATAGAGAGCTAAGAGGCTAAGAGGTACACAAACATTGTGAAATAAAAGAGAGATGATGGTGTTGAAGCTGCTTGGGGGGGCTTTATTATTTATCATTAATGATGGCAAGCGATGACTGGTAGTCTAACAAGTAGTCTGATCACCTTTAGCTGACTATTGTAATAAAAACAATAGGCAAAGTTTTATGCAATTAAAATTATAGCTGCTTTTGATGAACAAGTGACTATGATGAAAAAGTAATCCAGTGTAGCAATTATTTAATCCCCTTGAAGCTTTTTAATCCATTTTCAGATGTAATTTCTGATGTATAGATTAATACAATTTAAATGAGCAGATCATGCTGTGAAAAAAGCAGGGCACATTCTTTTAGAAATTACAAAGATTAAAAAAAAAATTAGCAATGTTGACCGAATCAATTTTAAAATAATAAAATTATAAAACCAGTTGTTGGTTAGGCTGTAAAAAAACTGGCTGTGCAAAACTGCTATATTTGTTAGAATATTCATACACGTGAATCAGTTCCAACTATTAGTTTAATGACAAACAGATGAATATCTAAAATTCAATATTTTATAGAAGAAAGAAAGAAAGAAAGAAAGGTAGGTTGCAAACTGGTATTTGTTGATGCCTTTATTTTCATAATCATGCTGGCGTTTGACATGTTTTACTAAAAACTCCTCTTTGTTTTTTCTTCTAGTGACTTATCAAAAGTCCCGTAATAAATCTCAAATTTCATACATTCACAACAAATAGCTTACATGTGTGTTGAAAAGTGAGGTGTATGCTTATGTTAAAATTGCCCAATACACTCAGCTCACTCAGCATTAATCTCAAACTCTTTGTTAGCATTTATCTCACGCATGAGTCAACATCTTCACTACAATAGAAGTGTCAGATCTACGTTCCTGACACGAAGTGACATTTCTGACAGCTTCTCACTTGCTCACATCCTTATATGAAGTCTGCATTCAGTAGCTAGTGCTTTAGTCTGTGTAAAAAAAATTATTTATAAATGGATAATAAATAATAAACACCCCTTCATTTTTGAGAATGCTGACATGCAGCTTCCCAACAGCTACAGACATCGCATGACATTTTATATCTAACACAAAATCACTGATGCATTTGCAGAGCAGGGCTGACACCACGGAGTTATATTTAAACATTAAAATTCGAAATTTTCATTAATTAATGATCACTCTCTTTCACTACAGGATATTATGACTTTTAAATGTTTCTGAAACGTCTCTGGCCCAGCAAGGTTGTTTATTTGATCAAAAATACAGCATAAAAAGTAATTTTGTAAAATATTTTAACAATTCAACAATTTCTATTTACAATATTATTTCTATTAAAGCCTTACAATGGGTTTTCTATTTTAATATATATTGTAATATAATAATAATAATAATAATATACATATATACATATATATATACATATATATACATATATATATATACATACATTTTTGCAACTTGCAAAACAAGTCAGCTGTAGGGGTTTGATTTGGAGATTTGAGGGCTTCGGCTGATGCCCGAAACAAATAATGCATAAGGCTCTGAGAGAACAAACACACAGGCCATTCACACGTGTGTTTAGAGATACATTGTGCATTTATGTAGCTGGAGGAAGAAAGAGACTCACCTGATTGGAGTATCGCATGCTGACGTTCCTCTGATCCTGCCGTGGCACATAGCGATGGATAGGGTCGATGTCCTTTGGGCTGATCAAACCATCCACTGTAAGGGAAACACAGAACAAAAAATAACTGTTGTTGTTCAGCACAACATGAGCTCTAATACAAATCACTGCATTTTTAATTCAAACAAGCTTTTCAATTTCCAAAACAAGCCTTTCCAGTGGATTATTACCATTCTCTGCTGGTCTACATTTAGCTGCAGTGAATACACATGTATTACTGTCTGCTGTATTAATCATTCTGTGCGTGCAGGATATTAATATGGCTAAAAATACAATATTTTGTTGGGAAACCATGTTAATAGTTAATAAAGATAGTTATTACTTGGAATGTTATTTGCTGAAAATCAAACGTGACATGGGCAGATGTGTCAAGAGCTACGGTGGAAAAGGAGAAGATTAATGAATAATGACTTCCATTTTCTGACTGTTGCTCACAAAAATGGCTTCAGAAGACTCGAGGAATGCTGCACAAGTCACACAGACCATTTGTTTGCAGCTTTCTGTGCGTGGAGGAAAAAGAGTTTTGAAAAATATTGCCATTTGGGGCCTACAGAAGAAATAAAATCAAAGCGAATGGAAAGGACACGAACTTGATTACATAATGATCACAATTTTTGGTAACACTTTATTTTAAGGCCATTGGTTCCTCTGAACAGAGTAGGCTTATGAAAGGGTGAACTATTTGAGAATAGATGAAAAAACGGATGAGGAATGTACAGTCTAAGAAAACAGAACAGTTTTATTTATTTATTTATTTTTACCTAGGATGAGTTGAATGATGCTTTCACACCTAGACATTTGTTTCGGAACGTGGCACATTTAGCCCCCCCATTAGCTTGCTTTGTTTGGGCATATGTGAACGCCACAATCATCTGATCTGCACCAAAAAAGAGGTGGTCTCGGCTCAGTTGAAACGAATTTTGGGGCAGTTCGGTTGTAGTGAGAAAGCAAAACGATCTAACGCACAAAACCAGGATATATCATAGTGTATTGTGGTTATGTAATATAAAGAGAGAATGATGAGTAGGGTGAGATGTCATTCCCTAAAAGTGCTTTTCATGTTGACTACGAAAGTGACAGAATGCTGCCTTACCGAACTATTAAAAACGTATTAAAAATCATTTCATCACTTAATTCTCTCCATAATGTAAATTCTATAATTAATAATTCTAGCCAACATTTTTTTAAGCTCATAATTAATAATCAAAACGTAAATGAAAACCAAAGTTATTAAATGTCTTATTCTAATTTTAAAATGATGGGCAATAGATTGATAGATTCAATAGATCGATTTTTACAATTGAAATGAGGATATGTGTGAGAAAGTCTTCCCTCTGATTTATCTTTGGTGACGACATCTGTGAATTTCCTTTCCTTTCCTTTCCCACTTTTTTCCTTATAATGTCTTATAGCTCATCGTCATAAATTGAAATAATGACAAATGACAGCTGAGAGAAATCCCGGAAAATAAACCGTGAAACTCTGATCAATGTGAAAAGTTTACTCACACTTGACTTATTTTAACTATTTTGGTGTGTTTAGAAACTTTGTCTTGTGATAGCGAACCACACCAAGAACAAAAGGAAACATTGTAACAATTTTAACCCGCTTCAGAACAAAACAATCGATTGACAGGTGTGAAAGCACCCTAAATCAATTAAAGAAAATTTACAAAACAAAATTAGGAACTTTTAAAACAGCATAATAGGAGTTCTTTAATATAGTCTCAGTATTTAACCTATGCAACATTTAATTTTTTAGAGGGATTCTCTTAGTTCTCATAGTTTACAGTAGCTTTAACTCTCTTTCCTTTTGAGGAGTGCGAGCATATGGCATGAAGCTGCTGCATGAATAAATAAAAGAATATCTGTGTAAACTCTTTTAGTGGGTGTCTTTGTTGTGTGAAGCAGCCCTGACCCCGGGCTCTAGATGGATCTGAAACTTACCCAGCAGCTTAGCGATGTTATAAAGGGCCTGTCCCCAGAGGAACAGCATCCCATCGCGGCCTGAGTTGCTGGGGAAGCGCTTCTGGCTGCCGTGTTTCTTCTGTTCAGCTTCTACGAAATCCGCTGGCACATAATAATACTTAGGAATAACTGCGTGGCCTGTGGAGTATCAAATTAGACATTTAAAGAGTTTAGATTTTGTATAGCCACCCAGTCTCAGCCATGCTAAATAATATGCACTGCTGTTATTATGTTATAACATACAACAACAACAACAACAACAACAACAACAACAACAACAATAATAATAATAATAATAATAATAATAATAATAATAATAATAATAATAATAATAGTTTTAAAGTAAAACTAAATACAATAATTTCTAAAGGATCAAGCAACATCGATTTGCCATTACACAAGCTTTGCAATTACAAAAATAAATTACATTCATTCATTCATTTGCTTTTCGGCTTAGTCCCTTTATTAATCTGGGGTCGCCACAGCGGATTGAACCGCCAACTTATCCAGCACATGTTTTACGCAGCGGATGCCCTTCCAGCTGCAACCCATCACTGGGAAAATAAATTACATAAAAAAGTTATCTTAAATAATTAATAATAAATAAATTATTTACATTTTTATTCATTCATTCATTCATTTTCATTTCGGCTTAGTCCCTTTATTAATCTGGGGTCGCCACAGCGGAATGAACCACCAACTTATCCAGCACATGTTTTACGCAGCGGATGCCCTTCCAGCTGCAACCCATCACTGGGAAAATAAATTACATAAAAAAGTTATCTTAAATAATTAATAATAAATAAATTTTTTACATTTTTAATAAAAAATAAAACATAAGCTTTCAATGGGTGCACATAACACACTTTAATAAACATAAACACAATCTTACAAACTCCAAACCCTTTGTGCAGTATTGTAAAGAAATTTTACAAATTGCATTTGAAATGTCTTTTCTTTGTTTGTCATAAAATAAACAAAAGAACTAAATGGCCACATTTTGTCTGGAATATAAATTATTCAGTATTCAGCAAAAAAAAAAAATGCTAGTAATTTTACTGCTACTCCCATTGTTGGATGTCCTGTATCTTGAATTTAGCAAACTGGCTGTCAGCAATATCCAGCCTAACTACATTTTCACCTTTTCTGACAAGCATAATTTAGCCGACTAAACTAAGCCCTCATCTGTATTGGCGAGGCTGACTGTAAGCAAATGAAATGAGCTCAGCTAGTTATTATGTTGCTTATTATGGTTTTACTTCTGAAGGGTAGTGGGTCTGAAGGACTGTCAAACAGCATGAAAGCAGTTTTTTATTTTTTTATTTAATTTAAAAAAAAATCTGCCTGTGGGGAAACGACAGTGTTCTGGTCTGTTTAAATAATGAGCATCTCCTCTGTTGTGCACTTGACTGAGACGCGTCTGAGGAAATCATGCAGTGTGGGAGAGATGAATACGAAAGGACCACTCTAATAAAGAGTAATGGGAAAATAACAGTCATTGGCAGGGGCTGGAGGACACTGGCTGGCAAAGCAGAGACCATCAATGCATGACAAGCTTTGGCAGTTTGTCCAAAAAATATGCGCATATGCATGTGGGTGTATCTAAGTGTATAAGTTACCCTCAAAGGACTGGAAGATGACAGCCTGTAGCAGCTCCTGGTACTCTTTGACTTGATCAGGATTTCCTCTAAACACACCTGAACAGAAAAGGAAAATTACAAAACATTAAATCCCCGTCCTATAGCAAGCACTACTCAAAAAACAGGACATTTACAAGTGAACACTATCATTTCTAAAAACTGTAAAAATGGCACAGTAAAAAAAGGTAATTGGTTAACTATACTTAACTATACACCACAATAAAAAATGTAAACAGATTTATATCGCATTGGTTGTCATTTTAATTTAAAATAGAGTCAAAAGCAAAACAGATATTTGATAAAAAAATAAAAATAAAACAAAACTGTAAAAATGGTACAGTAAAAACATTGAATAATAATTAGATAAAGATAAAGATAAAACTGGGAGTAAAAAAAAACTGGTTAACTAAGTTAATAAATAAATAAAATAAAAAAAACCTTGCAAAAAAATTCTACAGTAAAAATATCAATAATGGGAAGTTAATTCAAAATTCCCTTCGCATATATGCTACAGCGAAAAACTTGAAAATAGTTTACTTCATATTATTTGTGTTTTTTATTTAAAATATGGTGAAACCATTTTATTTCAGTTTTATTCATTTTATAACAGTTTATTCTTTTACAAAACAAGATGTAAAATAAAATGCTAAAAAACTCAGTAAAACTGTTAATTGGTTAACTCCAAGTAAACTTTTTATTTAGCTACAGTTAAAGAGTGTAAATGGTTTTACATATTATTTGTAATTTCGTGTTACAATAATGTCATTTAATAACGTCCAAATAAAGTGATTTTTGCATTCGAATTTACTATGAAAAACAGAAAGAAATCCATGACTAGATTTACAATTAATAGATTTGTTATAGTAATCTATGATAATGATATTTTATAATAGATTATTTAGTGGTTATCAGTATATAGTATTTTAAATTAAAAAGAGCAGACTTTGGTACCTCAAGAAGACTCGTATATAACAATTACATCGCTTAATGAAATGAAATGAAATTCATTAAATTCAACTAATATGCATGACTCTTACCATCAATCATCATATAGATGTAAAATATTGGAAACTCGCACTCAATACCATCAAAGAGCTGAAAAACAACATGGAAAAGAATAAGATATGAGGAGTAACAACATAAACTGGTCATGTAATTACTCAAAGATAATTAATGTTTAGAAGTGCTATTGTTTTATGCAGTGCTTCCTGACCCTGTTCCTGAAGGCACACCAACAGTACATATTTTGAATGTCTCCCTTATCTGACCCATTCATTAATGAGTTGATTCATGTGTGTTTGATTAGGAAGAGGTTGAAAATGTGTACTGTTGGTGTGCCTTCAGGAACAATGTTGGGAAACACTGACAAGTATGCCTAAATTTGTGTTATTAGCATAATGTGATTGTGAGAATTCAAAATATATATACGCATTTAAATTATTAGTATATATTTACACATCATGTTACCTGTATCAAAATGCACATACATAAAACGGAAGCCCTTCAAATGACAGAAAGGAAATGTCAGACAACCTCTGTTTTCAACTTACGACAGTTCAGGAAAACAGAAAACAATTATGTTGAAGTAAAGTACAGCAGTCATGCAGAAACTCCATTAAAAAGCCATAGTGCTTCATCTCTCTTTCCCTAGAGCTGAGCCATGAATCACTTGGGTTTGAAATTAAAATCAACTCAGATGTAGAGATGGTTTGTGAGTGTGAAAAAGCAATGATTAATTCAAATTACGAGACTGCGGCTCGTTTTATCGCATTCATTTAAAAGTATAAGTCAACATTTAAGTGCCTACAGATGCTCCGTAAACCACTGCCAGTATTTCTTCTCAAACATGAATCTGAAATTAGAGCTTCGTGTGTGGGCAGTTACTATGGAAGTAATCCATCAGAAACGTAACATTTATATCAATATCTAACCAAATAAATAGGGATTACCATAAACAATTTAGTGTGGGCCTGTGGAGCATTCAGATGCCATTTCATCAAATAAAAACCACACCACATTTAGCAACCCACTTTCCAGGCTGCAATTAAAACTTATGAAGCTTATAATAAGCTCACACGTTTACAATATTCTCCCCATTCATGACATGAAACGTTGGTAATACAATTTTGGGATCCTCTATTCATTGATGCCAATAATATGACAGCCTCAATTCAAATCTCTCTTTTGAAAATACAAATCTTGTGAGCTGCTTAAGAGGTGCACAAATCTAACACACATTTTGATGGCTGACGAGGAACAAAATGTCTCTCAACCTTTCCCCAAATGTAATTAAGACTTCTCTATCTCCGCCAGCGATCTCGGCAGACAATCGGCATGGCATTAGGAGATCAGAGCGAGAGATTAGGATGTAATGAAATAAAGGCTGTTAATTGGACTGGTCTCGCATCATTGGCATATCATCGCAAATAAGCCGTTTCAGGATATAGTCAGCGGGTTTGTGTATAGTCAGCGTCTAAAATTGAGAAGATACAACCACATTATTCTACTCTCTAACTGACAGAAAGAAAAAAATTAGTCAAACGACAATATTTCAAGATTATAAATGGTTTGTTAACACCAGTTGCACCAACAGGCTTACATTAAACCCGAGAAGCCTAAAAATAAAATCTAGCTTTGTCTCTTCTTGTTTCTTTTTTTTTCGTCTTTCCTCCCTTAATATCAGTTTCTATAACCCCCTGGAGAGTGTGTGAGAAGTGCAGTCAGAGAATAAGAGCTGGATGAGGCAGACATATTAAATGAACATCTCCTGGGTGGGAAAGAGCAGACATGGAGGCCTACTCACAGTAAACAGAAGTCGTCTCATGGGTCTTTGCCTTCACTTAGCACAATTACTTAGTAAGACAATATCATTTACCAGAGGACGTTCAGTCACGATGAGACATTCAGGCTTGAAATCCTCTGCTATCGTAACTTGGTTATGGGTTCAATAGAATGGAAACTCCAGCCATGCAGAAAGGCTTGTTTTTGAGCGTGACGGGTCAATAACATGAAGATGTGCAAAACATATTTTAGAGGGCATTCATTCAATATGTTAAACTGTTTTCTGATACCTAAATAGTAAGTACGTGGCTTGGGTAAATTTCATTCTCCAGATTAAAATTCTCCAGAAACACTTTTATATGCTCATTTATTACCACATGAATTACCACTAGAATGAAAAGCTAATTTTTGACCATATTTGGAATGGTTGTGAATATTAATGAGCTCTGCTCTAATGCTCTGCAGCTCGTGTCAATGCCTGCTCTCTCACACACATATCAATATGAGCATGATGTACCACGCGTTTGTTGCCTTATTACAAATAACATTCATAAAAAAAAAGAAAAAGCCAATACATGGGCTGCTCATTTAATTACATTTTATTTGTTTGAAAAAAACATTCAAATGGGCTTATATCAGGACAGTCTGTTGGCTGATTTTGATAGTTTCACTTCTGATCAGCTTCCAAAAAAAGGCTGAAGGGATGCAAATTGAAATGTGCCTTCTTTCTGCATAAATACCCAATTGTAATCAAAAGCATTGATCGGCCATTCCTAAAAGCCATTAGCTGTCATCACCATATTGTAACATGCCTGCCACTGGTTATGTGAACAGCAAAACGGCACTTTAGCCAACATGAATGTAACCTTGAGTGTGTTTTTTTTTTTTTCATTTGTATGACAGGATCATTTATGAATTTGGGACAATGAAGAAGGTGACGATAAAAATAGGTAAGCTAAAATGTTACATCAAATGAGGTCCTCTATTCTGATATGTATGTCTCCTCAAAAAAACACTGATTCTAATACACTTATTTGGTTCTCAGTAAACATTGCTCATTATTGTCAGTGTTGAAAATGGTCATTCTGCTTTAGATTCTAGACTTTACTATATATTTTTGCTTTAGATTATTTAGATTTAGTTTTCATAAAAGATTCTACAATAAAAACATCAAATAAGCAGAATTTATTAGTTAATATTTATTTTATTTTATTCATTTCTAAATAATACATAGGCTATACTTATTTTGCATAGAAACTGCTCCCTGAAACACATTTTTCAATTTGTTTTGTCTATTTACGTTAACTTAAAGTTATTTATAAGTGTTGCACTATGCAATAAAGTTATGGATTCTTCTTCTTAGTGTCTATTTTGAAGAGAAACAAAAACATTTGTAATATTTTTAAAGTAAGTTTTATTATAAATTTTTTTACCGACATGTGTTTTTAAGTTATTGTGTTGGCAAGCACATAGATTGAGATGTAATTGTATGTAATGCTTGTTTTGCTTTGGGTTCATTCATTGAAATTATTAAAATATTCATGCAGTCTCCTTGCAGTTTTTTCCCCACACACATTCATAATCATAACTTTTGCCAGTACTGCCTCAGCTCATTTTATGCATGTGCTTAAACACTTAATTTATTTTAAATGCTTATCATTATGGTTGAATTTTTCTCTGTAATGTGGAAAAATGTTACAAACAACATTATTTCTCAGCCCTAAGACTGCACTTTCTCCCCACAGATACTTAAGCAATTAAATGAATATCATAAATGTGTGATTAGTCGACTAATGACTTGAATGACTATTAGTTGACACCGGGGAACGCCCTACAGTATAAATAAGGGAACAGCTTGGTACTGCCATAGTATCTAAATTACAAAACACAGCAGAATACCATGGTACATCTTGTTGGGTGTGTATAAAGTAATCAGGTAAATGAACTGCGATGATGGATCATTTGAAGAATTTGATTTCTCATTTCTCTGTATGGGCTTGTTCATTGTAGGGGGTCAGCTCTTGCTGCTGATGAGATGATTTGCTGCGGGTTAAATCTCCCCCTTTCAGATTTCAGATTTACACGCAGCATGTTCCTGGGCTAATTCTGGAGTTAATATCCTCACTGTTCAACCCAATCAAATGGGATTTACCCACAGCCCTCGCATTCTCCTGAGAAATAGATAAATAAGCAAATCTGCACCAGATTAAAAAGAGGGATATAAAAATGCCTGAGCGCCATTTATTAGATCTGTCGCTTACCTTTATAAAAGGTAAAATATAAAAGGTCTAAACCTGAGGCTAGTCATAATAACTCTTCTCAAATGTGAAGAAATATGCTGTTTTCATTTTTTCCCATCAGTCCGATTTCATTATAGCAGGTACGTAAACCCCACTCACCTTCATCTCAGCAGGTTTGTAGTGCCGGCGGTTCTTGTCCTCATTGGCTGTTCTGAAGCCATCCCGTAAGAATCGCTTGAAGCCATACTTGCCCTTCAGCTTGCGGACTATCTTGTCCACAGTCTGGGAATACAGAGCATCATCATCCACTGCAAATGCTGGGTAGCTGATGCAGGGCAGGAGGGCTGAATCTGTGTTCTATATGACAAGAGCACTCGCATTAGAAGCAGACATTGAGCGACTCACTGCTGCTCTATTGAATTTGCCTTCCATAAGGAAATATTGAGGGAACCCAGGGTTAAGTGACCACTTTCTGCCTGAGAATGGTCTATTTTTCTGCATTAGCCTCTGCAGTTTTAATAACACATTAGTCATACTCACGAAAAGGCTTTAGTACATGTGATATGCAAGTCTATACACTTGAAGCCATTGAATCAAACTACCCTTGAAATTAAGAATATTTCTGCATAATGTACTGCCTTCGGTTGGCTTAATTGCGTTAATTTACCTGTTCTTTGGTAGAGATCAGTTTGTTCTCCAGTAAAAGTGGCACAGAGAAGAATTCAATCTGCGCTTTGCTAATGGCAAAAGACACCTTGCAAGTTGATGGATACAAGGCATGGCATTTTTAGATAGGATATTCATTCATTCATTCATTCATTTATTTTCTTTTCAGCTTAGTCCTATTATTAATCTGGGGCCGCCACAGTAGAATGAACCGCCAACTTTTCCAGCATATGTTTTATGCAGCGGATGCACGTCCAGCTGGAATCCATCACTGGGAAACATCCATTCACACTCATTCACATACATACTCTACGGACAATTTAGCTTACCCAATTCACCTGTAGAGCATGTCTTTGGACTTGTGGGGGAAACCGGAGCACCCAGAGGAAACTAACGCCAACACGGGGAGAACATGCAAACTCCACACAGAAATGCCAACTGACCCAGCCGAGTTAGACAGGATAGTTCACCCAAAAAAATTATTCTTTCTTCAGTTAAAGACAAAAGAAGGTATTTTGAAGAATGGTGGAAACTGCATGGTAGCCAGCGACGTCCATACATACTTTTCAAAATACCTTCTTTTGTGGTCAACAAAATAAAGGAAAATCATAGATCATCAAGTTCTGGAACCAGTTGTTCTAAAGGTTTGAAAGGCGATGAACTATCCCTTTAATTTTCTCTACAGGTGACACAGGTGCTATTATAGGGGTCACATTGCATAAAAACTAGTTATGAAATTGAAGTTGTGAATATCTTGAGTTTATCCTGTCAGAAAGCTAAATTCATTAATGCTCATTCATTAAAGCTCAACCTCTGTGGCTTGTCACATTCTGGCAACACATCCTACTGCAGATTGTCATCTAACTTCCTCAATGTGTTTAACACTTGTTTCACATACAGATTGACTTTACAATGACATCTTAAGCTCAAATTATACATGTTCTATGTCAGTCTGAGCACGTGAAAAATTAAGTATACCCATAAGGTATACATATATATAACATGACCTCTTTAATAATAGATCTAGATAGTTAGTTTGTATAGATAATTTGTTTATCTACAACTGGAAAAAACTCACATGGGAACGAGACTCCCTCGGCAGTAGAGAGCACAGAGTCTGTCTGTTCCTGTTATGAGCATCCAGATCCACAAAAATGACTGACCAGGAGCATCCCTGCAGGGCAGAGGTAAACAAACATCACAAATCAAACATTATAATGGACAACTTGTCACCTTCTCTTGATTTCAACAACATTGGGGGGACTTCAGACAATTTCACAAAGTCAGTTAGGTAGTGAAAGGTTTGCTTAGAAGCTAAATATTAGACTTTTAAGAGTAACAGTCAGTCCTGCACGGGCTCTCCTAAAATCAAGCCAGCTCTTTTTTCTGCAAAACTATAAAATCATGCTGCTCAGATGCAGCGGTTACTAAAAATCATTCCAGTGATTACTTTGGGATTGTGGTGTGTGACACAGTTTCACAATTCTAAAAAAAAAAAAAAAAAAAAAAACTAAACTGAAATCACTAAGCAAAAAATCCACCAATTAATATTTATTTATTCATTCATTCATTTTCTTTTCGGCTTAGTCCCTTTATTAATCAGGGGTCGCCACAGCGGAATTAACCACGCAATTAAGATTCTAAATAAATTAATAAATCTATCAATCTATTTATCAATCTATTGATCCATCTATTTATCTATCGATCCCTCTATCTATCTATCTATCCGTCCAGCCATCTATCGATCCATTTATCTTGATCCATTTTTTATCGATCCATCTATCCATCTATCTATCCATCTATCCATCTATCTATCTATCGTCATGGCCAAAAGTTTTGAGAATTACATAAATATTGCAAATTGGAAAAGTTGCTGTTTAGTTTTTATAATAGCAATTTGTATATACTCAGGAATGTTATGGAGAGTGACCAGATGATCTGCATAGTCCTTCTTTGCCATGAAAATTAACTTAATCCTGAAAAAAACTTTCTATTGCATTTCATTGTTGTCATTAAAGGACCTGCTGAGATCATTTCAGTAATCGTCTTGTTAACTCAGGTGAGAATGTTGACGAGCACAAGGCTGGAGAACATTATGTCAGGCTGATTGGGTTAGAATGGCAGACTTGACATGTTAAAAGGAGGGTGATGCTTGAACTCATTGTTCTTCCATTGTTAACCATGGTGACCTGCAAAGAAACGTGTGCAGCCATCATTGCGTTGCATAAAAATGGCTTCACAGGCAAAGATAGTGTGGCTACCAAGATTGCACCTAAATCAACAATTTATAGGATCATCAAGAACTTTAAGGAAAGAGGTTGAATACTTGTTAAGAAGGCTTCAGGGTTGTCCAAGAAAGTCCAGCAAGCGCCAGGATTGTCTCCTAAAGAGGATTCAGCTGTGGGATCGGAGTGCCACCAGTGCAGAGCTTGCTTAGGAATGGCAGCAGGCAGGTGTGAGCGCATCTGCATGCACAGTGAGGCGAAGACTTTTGGAAGATGACCTGGTGTCAAGAAGGGCAGCAAAGAAGCCACTTCTCTCAAAAAAAAAAACACGCGGGACAGATTGATCTTCTGCAAAAAGTATGGCGAATGGACTGCTGAGTACTGGGGCAAAGTCATATTTTCCGATGAAGCCCCTTTCTGATTGTTTGGGGCATCTGGAAAAAGGCTTGTCCGGAGAAGAAAAGATGAGCGCTACCATCAGTCCTGTGTCATGCTGAGACCATACATGTGTGGAGTTGCTTCTCATTGAAATTTTGGGTCCATGGCCTGGAAACTCCCCAGATTTTAATCCCATTGAGAACTTGTGGTCAATCCTCAAGAGGTGGGTGGACAAACAAAAACCCACTAATTCTGACAAACTCCAAGAAGTAGATTATGAAAGAATTGGTTGCTATCAATCAGGATTTGGCCCAGAAGTTGATTGAGAGCATGCCCAGTGGACGTGCAGAGGTCCTGAAAAAGAAGGGCCAACATTGCAAATACTGACCCTTTGCATAAATGTCATGTAATTGTCGATAAAAGCCTTTGAAACGTATGAAGTGCTTGTAATTATATTTTAGTACATCACAGAAACAACTGAAACAAAGATCTACAAGCAGTTTAGCAGCAAACTTTGTGAAAACTAATATTTGTGTCATTCTCAAAACTTTTGGCCATGACTCACTCTCTCTATTCAATTCAATTCAATTCAATAATCGCTTTATTGGCATGACAATTGTAACAAATGTATTGCCAAAGCATTTATAAAGTTTACATTAAAAAGAACATACATATATAATACAAACATAGTAAACAGTAGTA
>CAIGQW010053631.1:3701152-3712277 GCA_903798125.1 Danio choprae
TAAATAAATAAATAAATAAATAAATAAATAAATAAATAAATAAATAACAGAGGAAAAGCAGGAGAGTAAGTTCATGAAAGATGCAAGATATGACCAAGGTATCGGCTGTTTCATTATTTATCAAATGCCTACAAAGATAAGTGAGTGTGGAGGGGGGTGGTGGGGGGATTATATTGATATTCCTTGAGGTCATGGTACAATTGTGCCCCTGAATGCCTTTTTACTACATCTAAAGTCCTGTGCTGTAACACTGAATTAAATCAGCAAATGCACATCAGATTTTAAGCAGCGAATTACAATTAAGGCGATGTGGGTGTTGGGGAGCAAAGCTGAATACGTCGATCTCTCCACAAGAAAGATGCAGTGCTCCCAGATGTCTGCTTGTCTTGAAATGGATGAAGTCTGAGCACAGCTCTGCTCATTTAGGAGTATCTACATTTATTTCTCGAGCTTGTTCTTTCTTTTACAGCTTTACTGAACACAAATACACTCTTTGTCATCACTGATGCTTCAACAGAGAAAATTTTTTTGACAAAATGTCTGCACACAAGCTGATTTTAGAAGTGTGGTTAATAAGTTATAAATGTCAGTTATTCAAATTTAGAAAGAACTGTTGTATTTTGAGGGTACTTGTGGACTTTGTTAAGTGATGTCGTACTGGTTTGGATATGTACAGGAAGACACATTCTGTATATGCTAGAACATATAATACTGGATATAGGAAAAAATCTGCTATGCAAATAATAGTTCCTCCCACAAAATGCATGTATGAATGAATGCATTTAGCTAGATATATTTAGTTTTACCAACTGATAACATAACTTTTGTTGTGGCTTTTCTACTTAGATTTTCAGGTAAACAAAATACATAAATCTTAAACGGATAGTTCACCCAAAACTAAAAAAATTATGTCATCATTTACTCACCCTTTACCTTTACTTGTTTTAAATCTGTTTGGCTTTATTTATTCCGCAACACAAAAGAAGACAGTTTGAATAAAGCTGAAATATAGTATTATGGAAGTCAACGGTTGCTGGTTTTCAGCATTATTGAAAATATAATAATATATGTTTAAGGAAATAAACTTTTTAAGGGTATATAACCATTAGAAGGAGATTAAACTGTGAATAAATATTTATTTTGTGGGCGAACTACCCCTTTAAACTAAATAAAAGAAAAAGCCATTTGTTCCTACATTTACTCTATAATAAAGTCATCTAGGTAAGGCCAATGAACTATTCTCTAATCAGGCAGAAGACAATGTGCAGTTCATGGTTGCATGCAGTGAAAGTCTACTCTGACATTCAAGCAAGTTTTGAGCAAAATACATATTTAAAAAGAACTATAGTATATTCTCATTTGTCCAGATCAAACATGAGCCTTTTTTCCCCTTAAATTCTTCCATTTTTTGTATCACATTATTATTATTATTATTATTATTTTGAGATTTG
This sequence comes from Danio choprae, assembly GCA_903798125.1. NCBI lineage: Eukaryota > Metazoa > Chordata > Actinopteri > Cypriniformes > Danionidae > Danio > Danio choprae. The sequence continues at coordinate 3,702,604 of CAIGQW010053631.1, forward strand.
GATAAATGGTTAAGAAATGTTAGCAATCAAAATGCTTAATTAATTGAAAACAAGACGCAAACAACATGTACCAGTAAATAGTCTTTTTGGTGTTTTAATATTGACATAGACTAGTCCATGTGGCAATCTGATCAGTATTAGTATTTATTATTTATCCAAAATTTACCAACATCCTACACATTTTGTGACCCTTTAACTTAAACGTACGAAGTGGCTCAGCCATTGGCACCTTATTGGCATGAGTCTTCTGGTCTCATTCACTGCCATTGATATTTAGCCATAAAAACAGCTTGTTATGCTGCTTGATGTTTCAAAATTATATTCTCTTATTATATTATTATTATTATTATTATTATTATTATTACTCTTTAATGCCATTAGTATTCCTGGTCATTTACCCTATAGGCAAATGAATCTGAAGTTCTATAAAAAAAAATAGTTTTTTTAATCACAGAAAAGAGCTAACTTCATATTGCAGACTAGGGTCAATACAGTAAACTCAATTTGTATGACTGGATTTAGTGATTCTTTCAGAGTTATTCCGCATTGCGGAAACCTAAGGACCCTTCGCATGCTCCGGTTATTGATATTCATCTCTAATATTACCAGATGAAATTAAAAAGGTGATCAAACAGAAGAAGATGATGATGATAAATAAATGGTACACTGAACAGATGCAAGCCATAGACTCGAGTAAATAAGAAGATTATGCAGAGGATAGGTGAGGCTTCTGCACTGAGTCACCACAGAAAAGCAATCAGCTACCCAGCAGACGTGACTGCCGCAGGGGCTTTTTCCCAAGATGTCAAGAATGAGGTCACAAAATATATAAGCATGACTATTTAATGTGACACAAAAATAAGGCAAATATTGCAAAATAACAAATAAAACAGCAGAGGTCATAAGTCATGGTGCATTTCCAGATGTAAACACAAAAATGATATATATTAATAATAACAAAAACACAAATGATTAGATAAACTGATTATTTTTGCTAGGAGGAAAGGTGTCAAGAACAATCTAACCAGTCTCTGCAATAGCACTACACCTTTAATAATAATAATAATTAATATGTTAATGGTAATTTTGATATTCTGACAAGTATGACCACTATTTTAAATAATAATCAATAATAAAATATATATAGTAATAATTTCAAACTATAATTTTAAATAAATTACCATATTACGTAGAATATAGAATTTAATACAAAAAAATACAATAAATAACCTACATCAGTTGACAACTACTAGGCCGTCACATCAACAAGATATTGCACAGGCTGTATGCTATAAATCCCACAACGCCCCAGAGATTTCTTGCGTTTGCCATGGGCATGCATTAGTAGAGCATCATCTCTTCTAAAATCCTGCAGACACAGTGGGATTGTCTGCTCAAAGTCAAAATATCAATGTGCGCAATATAGCAAACAATATTCCCTGACTATCTTGGTCTTAACACTGACAGAAAAAAAGTTAATACATGTTGCACAGAGGTCAGTGAACCAAAAACAACATAATTCACAGATTCTCCAAATGTCCCTATGGTCTTCATTGGCTGCCTGTGAACAAATTCTACTTTGAGCCACCCTCAAGCATTATAGTTTTAGCTGTGGCTTGTAAAAGTTTGGTTCACATTGTTGACATTTTGAGAAGTAGCTGTCTTCTGTGTTAAAAAAAAAAAAAAATGAAGATGCTCGAATTGGCACTGTAAAACTGACACTATCATTACCATTCATATCTGTGTTTACAAATGCTAAGGTCTCCAGAGCTAAAACTCGGATATTGTAATAAGTGTTTTGTTTCCAGCATGCACTTTAAAGCAGTAGACCAATCCCAATAGACTGAGCTAACAGCAGTTAAGTGTGGAGTACTGAAAGAATCTGCCTTAGGTCCTCTGGCATTTTCAATTCACATACCTAAAGAAAATATGGTATAAAATAAAATTCAATGTTTGTACAGCTTTCATGTAGATAATACTTCTTTACACATTTAATCAAGACTAGTTGAAATTTTAAAATAGTCTCATTACAGTTTTGAAGATTGCATGAGCAGTAGTTTTCTTGTTAAATTTAGACAAGACCAATAAAAACCCATACAATCAAGCTTTTATAATACAATTTGGATCTAGACCAATGCACTGTTTTTTCATCCATACAGTCAAAGATCATGGTGTTATATTCGAGAGCACTTTGACTTTACTAAAAATCATATTTCATGTCACAAAAAACATGTTCATCCACTTCAGAAACATTTCTAAGCTATAAAACATGTTACCTATAGGATAGCAAACTCCATTAAATCTCATAACCCTGTGAACTTTATACAAATAAATGTGAACTGAAATTGAACTGAGTCTAATCAATTGGAGCAGAGAAGGCTCTTCGAACGGAGTCAATTTAGAGATTGAATCCTTCAATAAATTGATTCAGACACAGTAAGGGGTTATTCATATATAGCATCTTAAACTGTGTGGAAAAAGCAAGGCATGCTGCTTCCTTCACCAAATTAATTTGTGCCTATAGGGTTGCATTCCCATGGTATCTGTTGTAGCAAACATCATCATCGTGTTCTCAGATGATCTACATCTGACAAACCTTGCTGCAGCTCAAGGTTTATTAATTTATGGAGAAAATTAAAAAATGGCGCCATGTTTGAATGCTCTGCATTTATCATTGGTCTAGCGTTATTACTGTAATGTGTAATCTATACAAATTGTGAAACTGATAGGTTGGTTCTTGTCACATGATGTGGGGTACACTTGTGGCACTCTAAAAAGTGGAGATGCGCAAGTATTGAGACTACATCGCTCACTATTTGCACGTGCAAGAGACGTGATAAGTAAATGACCCCTTAGAAGAGCTGAAGCGGCAATATTTTTTTTACCTAGGATAGATTGACCCCGAAAACAAATATAGTAATGTTGAAAATGCCATAAGATGAGCCACAAGACAAAAAAAAAAGCTTCTCTAGCAGTCATTATCATAATATAATCTGACGGTTACAGATTAGACAATTCACCCATCAATAGTAGGAAACTGGGCCAACCTTTCCCACTGACCACATCACACATGGGCCCCACAGCATATTTTAAATGTTATAAATAAGTGGCCCATTTTTTTTATTTTTCCCTTCCCCTCTCTTGTCAGGTCATGAGAGGCATTCTTCTGTCCCAGATACACAATGTTTTTTTTTTTTCTTTCTTTTTTTAACACCAGTTACACAGCTGTGTAACAGCCCAAACACAGCTGTACAATTTAGCCAAAGAAAAAAGAATCTCATTGCTGGGTTTAAATCCATGTCTCAGTAAAGCAAACATGGATAGAGGCAATAAAAGCGATAAAGGCACCTGTGAGACAAGGGATGACATTTGAAACATCTGTTAGTCATCACTGCCTGTAAAATTAAACCAATAAAAACTGAAAGCAAAACAGCGAGTAACCTTCAGTTGCTACAGGAACATCTATTATTCTACTTCACACTACTTGCCAAAACCAAGACTCCATCAAAGTGATTTATTATGTGTGACTTTGAATTGACCTTTATTAAACTCATGAAAACTGGAAGCACACACTGCTTTGTGAAAGAATTCTTCGTATACGTGTTTTTGTGAGTATAAAGTCCTAATCTATAATAATCTGCATAGATTTCATCTGAAAAGTGTGTGTATGCCTATAAAATAAACAATTTATGATGTTTATATAACAATAACTTATTTCTGCAATTTATTCACTTACTGCAAGTTAATCAATACCAATTGTGAATGGATGGTAATTTCGTTCGATGATGAGCTTGGTTACCATTGATTAGGTAGTTATCGTAGCACACTAAAAATACAGCTGAAATGCAGGACTGCACTGGGAAACATGAGACATCTGGTCATCCTTTGGGGAGACTAAACCCAGGCTATTCAAAATTCTGACAGGGCTATATTTTAAAAAAAGGTGAAGTGGTTGAAAGACGTTTGGTAGACCTGGTATTACGTGACTGACCTTAATTGCTTGTTCTAACCGAGTCGTCTATTATTTGCTTAAGCAAATTACAAATAACATGACTTGGCAAACAATAGGATCAAACGAAATCTTTCAATATGTTTCCTGGCATTCCAAATAATGTGTCAAAAAATCTATTTACTACTGTGCGCTTTCTTTTCTCAATGGTGCCTCCTCCTGGCAGCAACAATTGCAGCCATTTCAAGCACAGCATTTAAGAAATGCTTTTCTTAAGTGTCAAATAATGGCACAAATACCTGTAATTTGAGGAACACAAATGAAAATAGTGTTGTGTGATTATTTTAAATCCTCCCCTTCCATAAAATTAGCATCTCATTGGGAAACTCCTGAAAATGTATATTCATTAAGGTCATGTGCAAAACAATAGCTGTGTCCATGCCTTTTCAGTACTATTCTGATCTGTGCATGTTTAGTTAATACCAACAGTCTTGTTTCAATGCCAAAACAGACAGTTTGCAATGGCGCAGATGTTAGTAAACCTGATGCAAAATGTTTCACAGACTGAAAAAAAAACTAATAATTGATTTTAGTATGATCCTTAGTGATTTTTTAAAAATAGCTGATCAAATTTGTTTTCTCTAGAGAAATGTTATATGGCAAGAAATATTGTTACTGCAATACTCAACAACATCGCATATAGCACATTAGGCACATGCAGCCATATTTTTCCATTCCAACGGTTTCCTGTATGATGATATTGGTATATTTCATCTAATGTGAATAGAAATATTAAATCTGACAATTGAAACCATTCCATTAATTTCATAACTTTGATCATACAAGTGTAAAAAAAAAAAAAAAAAAAAAAAAAGACGCATAATCTGTTTGGTTTTCTTTTTTTATCTCAATATTTGCAGGCAAAATTCCATATGCACATTTCAAAGCCCATTTTGTGCAAATACAATGTTTACACATCAGGCCCTGTTTTATGCCGTAAAGGAGAAAACCTGTGCATCTTAACTATAATTCCAGCCTTCACGCTTTTTTGTTTTGTTGCTGCTTTTCATCTGTGACTTATTTTTCACAGTGTGATATCAGAAGCATGCCACAGTAAACACGACTGTTGAGCATACCTGTGGAACCGATGATATAAACAGTCGTGAAGCGTTGTGAGTTTATTAAAAGCCCAATGTTCTTTGTGAATGCTATAGACAGATGTTAATGAGCACTGCACTGTGTAATTAACTGTATAAACGAGGCATTATAATTAAGACACAGAAAAGCTTTCTTGCAAATCAGGTCTTGGGGGTCAGGAATAAATGAAATGGAACAATTTCAAAGGCACAAAAGAGGCATAATTGCTCAGGTCTACGCTGGGAGAGAATACTTGCTTTAGAGAAATGGCCAACTGTAAAAACAGCATTAACTTGAGCTCTTTTTGCATGGCAAATGAGACTACTCTCTTAGTGTTAAAGACAGGCTCCACAACAACTGCGCATCTGAGCATCACCTAAAATGTAAATTCAAATGCTTCCAATTCATTAACGCTGAAAAAACCTAAATGAGTCGCAAATTAAAAAACACTTTATACCAAAAAAAGTGCTTGGTAAATGCATTTGTTTCCAGTCTGTTTATAATTGTGCATGCTACTATTTAAAACTGTAGGACTTAGTATGCTTTTTAAAATGTTTTTGAAAGTCACTTATGTTCACCAAGGCTGGTTTATATAACACAAACAGAGTAAATAAATATATGTATATCTTCAACTAATAACAGGCCAAGGGCTGATGATATTAAGATAGGCAAGTCATGTCAAATTTATAAATAAAAATGATTAACTGAAAAAGACTATTCATTAAAGCAGGAATCACCAATCCTGTTCCTGCAGATCTACCTTCCAGCAAAGTTCAAACCCGATCAAACACACCTGCCTATAATTATCAAGTGCTCCTTCAGATCCTAATGGACCCTTTTCACAAGCCTGTTATGAGGCGCTTAACGGTCATCATAATCTTAAATCCTTGAAAGTTTTTAATATTTTGATCTCGCTTGTGCGAGGTGTTTGTAATGCAGCGTCTATGGGGCTGAGAGTAAATTTGACGTTATTCTCTCCTCTGGTTGCTGTCATCAGTCTCACACAATTTTTTTCCTTTTTTTTTTTTTTTTTAATAAGTCTTGATAACACCATCGTGGAGTTTTTCTTTTATTATTTCAGCAAATAGGATTGTAAAAAAAAATATTCGTTGTACTCTCCCATTCACTGCGCTCTGAATTTACCCAGCTATGAAGCCTTCTGCTACTAACAAGTCCGGAAATGTGAAAAAAAGGGTCTATTAGTTGATCACATTGTGTTTGACTGTGAATTTCTGAGTGTGCTTTACGCAGGTGAGTGGGTTTGACAAACCACCTGTAGAAACACTCTCCTCTCTATATGCACCGGACACTTAAACTTCATCTTACAAGGACTCATCAAGGAAAACAATGCTTACTTGTGAATGTACCACAAATCATGTTGCGCTACTTGTTTTATTCAACCTTAAATACCTCTTTTGCACAATTTCTTGCAAGATGTTGTCCGCTCTTATGTAAAATTACTTGTCTTAGGTTCAAATTAAGTCTGTCTTAGGTTATGTGTTTGTATGTGTTATGTGTGTATAGTTTAGGTATGTATAGTATATGTATAGTTAGATTACCATTCCGGTATGTTAGTTATGTATACAGCAGGTTTAAAATAGCTCTTACGTGCAGTGATGTGTTCATATTTATGATTGGTTATTTATGTAGCACTGTAGTCCTGTGAGACATGACATTTTATTCCACTGTATGTCTACACAAGTAGTGAAATGACAATAAAGCTCAACTTGACTTGATCAGGGTTACAGCTGAATTCTGCAGGAAGGCATATCTATAAAAACAGGGACCATTGCATTAAAGGATGGAAGAATCACTCATTTGCATTACTTAACATTTCCATTAAGCTGTTAGTTAAAAAAATCCAAAACAACAGTGTTACCAGCTGGACCAAAACAGGAAGCTCAACAACTCTGCAAATGACCACAGCCGCTCCAGGCAGCTCGCCATGGGAACAATGTCAAAACCCTGATTGCAGCAACATCCAACTGTTAAACCACAGAAAAGCTCAACTGGCAGCCACTCAAAGGCAACACACAGACAGCCCTTTAAATAATGCCCAGGCAAGCACTACCCACTTTGTGAAGTGAGTTCACACATCTGTAGTCAAAACCAACACTTAACTGTGGTGTGTCACAGACATCGAGGCCACTTCCCATTGTGAGAGTTTAACTAGCTAAGCTGTCTTTTATTAGTATAGAAACTTATCCAAAAATTGGAGTTCTGACATCAGTTACTTACACTCATGCTGACTTAAACCAATAAGACTTAAATACATATTAAAAACACAAATTACTACTTCTTTTCATGAAATCTGAGAAATTTCAATCCCTCCATTAAAAAACCATTCTATCAAAACGTTGCATCTTCAAAAAATGTATGTATAAATCCTTCAACTGAGTGGTTAAACGGATCAATAATAGTCCTCTGACAGCTTTATGTGATGAACAACTTTAATGAAGTTGTTTATTCACAAATAAACATTGATGAACATAACCTACGAAGATCTGCATTAAAGCGTTATTCACCCAAAAATATAAATATACTTACTATTAATTAACCCTTAAACTGTTGAATACAAAAGAAGATGCAAAAGAAGATATTTTGAAAAATGTAGAACGATTGCCTTCCATATTTAAAAAAACAAATACTATGGAAATCAAGATACATGTTTCCAACATTCTTCAAAGTGTCTTCTTTTGTGTTTTACAGAAGAAAGAAACTCAAGCAGGGTTAAAGCAAGTAAAGGGTGAGTAAATGATGACACAATTATTAGTTTTGGGTGAACTATCCCGTTAGGCAATTACTGTTGACTTGTTTCAGTTGGTGAGTCACATGCTGACACGTGCTTAGGTCAATATTTTGGTTTTTCAGAATCTTTAATTGAGCAACTTTATTAATGAAATCTCTACGGTTTAATTACAAACATGCTCATTTGTGTTTGGAAGATGAACAAAAGCTTGAAGAACAGAAGTGTGATTAAATAATGACAATTATCACTTCTGGATGAACTAATCTTTTAATGACAAACATAAATATTAGTTGAAACGATTATAAAAAATACACTGAATAAAATTCACTTTATTCACTTTAACAATTGGCAGGGCAAGTAAAAATCCAAACTATAGGCCTGACTGGCCCTCTGAAAAAAAGAAAACTCTATACTGCTGAGCCCTGACACAGTGAGTGGGTCCATAACAAAGCTGCACACCAGTACAGAGCTCTTTTTGAGATTTACTATAAACCTCAGAACAGTAAAGAAAACCCAGTGTTGCTTGAAAGTGTGGAGCTGGAAGGAGTGTGAAAGGTAGAATCTGGGGTGTGCTTACATTTACTTTGAAAGCAAATCTGAGGTGAGGTGAATCCAATTAACCAATATGATCAATATTACATTGCTGCAGAGCCAAAACGGGCTAAAATTAAGCCAAGGTCATCAGATCTGCAGGCTGCTGCATGAATTTATGGCAATAACCTCACAAAATGATTAACAGAAGGATAATAAAGTCTTGAAGCATTCAACTGCTCATCAGAGGCAAATGAAGCAATCTTGAGCAGGTTTTTGAGTTTCTAAAAAGAGAAACTGCTGCGCTCTGGCCTGTGTTGTGACGCTGTTACCCACCTTATCAGACTGCCGCATGTAGCAGTACATAATCCCTCGCATACATTTGATGGCAGAGTGTTCCAGTTCATGAGTACGCCCCATGTCATCATCGATGCGTCTGCGTGACAAACAAAGTCAAGTCAAGTCGCCCCATCTTTATTTTAATTCTTGTTTTTACAATGTAGATTGAGTCAAAGAGTCATAATTGAAAAAAATTAAATAAAAAGCAATAACAATACTTCAGATTGTGGAACATTTCAGAATATCAGTAAGGAAACTACTGTATGAAATCCTGAAAAATACTTTTTATATTAAACATAGTATTATTGTATATATTGTTGGATACCTGAGGTACTTTTACTTTTATACTTCAATTTGCTAAACTTTTTTTTAACTCATATTTTTTTATTGCAGTACATCTCACATTGAAACAACATACTCTAGAATAACACATGCGTATATATCACATGTAATACATAATGCAAATTGACATTTATTAACATAAAAACAAGAAAAAAATAAACCATCCTGCATAAACCATTTTAAAAAATTAAAAACAATATTACACATGAGCTATATATAAAGCCTGAAAATTATTATTATTATTATTATTATTATTATTATATTAATAATATGAATAATTCCATTATTCAATAATTCCAATATATATACAGTGCATCCAGAAAGTATTCATAGCGCTTCACTTTTTCCACATTTGTTTATGTTACAGCCTTATTCATAAATGGATTAAATTCTTTTATTTTCTCAAAATTCTACACACAATACCCCATATCGACAATGTGAAATTTTTTTGGGGGAAATTGTTGCAAATTTATTAAAAATAAAAAAACCTGTTACATACAGTAGAACGCAGAATTATTAAACCCCCTTTGAAATTTTTTATCCTTTTTAAATTCCCAAAATAGAGCAAGGACATTTCCACAGTATGTCTGATAATATTTTTTCTTCTGGAGAAAGTCTTATTTGTTT
>CAIGQW010053631.1:3712677-3753988 GCA_903798125.1 Danio choprae
CACTCGTAGCAGTGCGATGTGGCTGTATATCGGCACTGGTGGGAGGCCGCAGGCTGAGTGTCTTAGTGTCCCACCAGTGACGATATACAGCCACATTGCACTGCTACGAGTGTGATATTGCGTTTATACAACAGTTCGACGGCATAATCGTGTAATATCGCACAGCTATCAGCCAATCGGATTCAAGAACCAGACAGAACTGCTGTATAGATATTTATTTATACATTTATCTGATTGGCTGATAGTCGTGCGATATTCTGCCAGTAACAGCACTCGACCAGCCTCTTCACCCTTGTATTACTCCGCCCACATACAGCAACAAGCAGAGGACACTCTACAGTTTGACAAATATTGCTGCTGCTGAATGACAAAATGTACTTTTGAGGCTTTTTTTGTCGAGAATATAGTTGTTTAGATTGCAACTATGTAGTTTATGTAAAAGGATAGTGCCTATTTTTAAATATTTATAATTTCTGAGAGACAGAACGTCGGCGGCCATTAGCCTGTCTGAGCAGAGCAAAGACGGCTGACGCTGTCCATCCAGAAGATGGCGACAGAGACCACATAAGCCCTTAAAGGAGAAATAACCCACTGTAGTTTTAAACCACAGCTGATCAAATCATTATAAAACTGGTAACCGACTTTCTAAGTCGACCTCTCTCTTTTGTATGTTGTAGTGCTGTATTTATACCACAGTAATTGTAGTGTATTGAGTGAGATGGAAGTCTTTGAGTTACTTTTTGGTTGCCCATCTGTTTCTAATGACTCTCCAGTTTTCAGACTGTTCTGCAGACTATTTCAGTAAACAAAAAGAAAGAAGAAATGCCCACATGTGTTTAGCGTTTTTCCTTATCGCAAACAACAGTAATCTGGTAGTGATTGTACTGCTTTTTTCTGGGTTAATTATTGTGATCTCCCGATTGCAACAGAGAAATACTGTAGACTGTAATACTGTAGGGAGATATTTCTGTAGACTGATGGCATTTCATGCATTGGTTCAGCCTTATAATCTTAAAATGTCAGCAAAATCACAGAGCTGATTTAGCTATAAAGTGATGTTGGTGAATTAGTAATGGATTCTGCTGTTCTGACGTCAGCTGCAGATGTGAATGAATGGTGGAAGAAAGTAGTTCCTCATATAAAAGGATTTTAAAACTCTCCATTTTTGATTTTCTTTTTTATATACACGATTATGCCATCGAACTGTTGTATAAACACAATATCACACTCGTAGCAGTGCGATGTGGCTGTATATCATCACTGGTGGCACGCTAAGGCCTGCGGCCTGCCTGCCTGCCTACATGCCGACAGACAGACAGACAGACAGATAGATATTTATTGGGCCAACCTCTCCACGACCATATGCTCTTATAACAAATTCAAACAATAGTCAATAATTAAAAGATGTTTAGTTTTCCCAATGTTAAAGTTCCAAAACTAAACTTAAATAAAAAACTTTTTCATGTTGTGCTACCACATCCATTTCAGAAAATGATTCTAACAAACAAAACAGGGAGACATTGGTATATCTATATTAAGAACCATACAACGTTTTTCCTGTAACTCCCAATAAACATTTCTGTAAAGGAGTGCAGTATTTTTTTATATTGAACATATTAAATCTGCAATACGCCTTCATCGTGCACTACAGCAAGGCAACTGTTCAAACGATTACAGCAATAAAATAAGCAAACACGCAAATGACAAGACTACTAAGAAAGCTGATGTGCACACACATGCACACCGCCCACATGTACTCCTACAGAGACAAATAGAGAGTAAGTAATGGGTTCAGGCTTTGCTGTCAGATTGGAATCATCTTAATTAAACTCCTCTGACAATGCTAATATGCAGAGGTGAAGACTGATGACTAGGTCTGTCTCTGATATACGCCTGCTCTCTATTTTTATCTTCGGATTTGTCCTCTAGAGGAATAACCCTCACCAGGAACAGCGAGAAAGAGAGAAGAAAAAAAAAACACTTTGTTGTTGCATGAGTTCAATGGAAACTGCCTTTCTTTGGTGCCATCCTAAAATCTTGTAACCTTGACCTGGGCCTCCAGAGTGCTGGTGACCTGCTTTAGAAAGAAGTAAGGCGTGTATGTTTGTACATGTCTTATATATTTATCTGTTACACCAAACGTTTAAAATACATATAACTAATTATCTGGTGGCAGATTTTTTTTTTTGGGGGGGGGTAAAACTTATTTATTTACAATAAATAAATAAGTAGTTCTTATTACAAAAATGTAAAATGTTGATAAATCAGATGATAAAAAATGTTGATAAATAAGATTATTTTCGGTAACACTTTACTTAAAGGGGTGTTCTAAGACTGTCATGAAAACTTTATAATCATTACATTACACGTTATGAAGGAGATTTGCATGCTTATGACAACTGTTAAGTGTCATTCACCTAGTTATGTCATTTTAAATGCAAATATGACATTGTTTGTTATGACAAATTGACATTAACAAATACATCGCAACCAGTCTTCAATTTTGTCATGACAACTTGACACTATACTCTCAGAAAAAAGGTACACGGTGGTACAAATAATGTTCCTTAAGGAACAGTTTTGTACCTTTGTAAAAGTTGTACCTATATGGTACATAAAAGACCTCTTATGATACTGTTCTGTAACTTTTATGGTACAATTGAAATGAAGGTACACGATTATTCTCATAAAAAAGGTACATAAGTGTTGGACAACTCCTTCTTTCTTACAATATCTATAAAAAAAAATACCGGAAAGGCAAAGTGATTCTATGAATAATTTCCATATTAAAAAATGAATCATCATTTAAAAGCATATGTTTAAAGAAACTCAAAAACATTAATTATTAAGTTCTATAATACAAAACAACTGGTTAAACAAAACTATAGGTATTGTAAACTAAACATTTAAGGCCTTTTTAATAAACATTTAGTAAGCATTTTCTGGGGCCTCACAGTGGTGCAGTGGGTAGCACGTTCGCCTCACAGCAAAAAGGTTGCTGGTTCGAGCCTCGGCTGGGTCAGTTGGCGTTTCTGTGTGGAGTTTGCATGTTCTCCCTGTGTTGGCGTGGGTTTCCTCCGGGTGCTCCGATTTCCCCCACAAGTCCAAAGACATGCGCTATAGGTGAATTGGGTTAGCTAAATTGTCCGTAGTGTATGAGTGTGAATGGGTTTATATGGATGTTGCCCAGAGATGGGTTGCAGCTGGAAGGGCATCCGCTGCGTAAAACATATGCTGGATAAGTTGGCGGTTCATTCCGCTGTGGCGACCCCAGATTAATAAAGTGACTAAGCCGAAATGAAAATGAATGAATGAATAAGCATTTTCTGACAAATAAATTTTCATTATTGATATCCGCACCGTTTGACGTTTGCTTTCCACTACGCACGTGAGCTGGCAAAAGTCCTGCATATGCAAAGTGTTCATGCAGACATTTAACTATAGTAAAACTAATCAAACACTAATGAAACATATCTCGTTACAATACTTTTGCATTAATCTATTTATTTTTTTAAATTAAGTAAATTAAATGAACATTTAATGGATTACAAAGGTAGTGTTTGAAAATTGCAGAAAAATTGTATTATATTGTACATGGGAGAATGTATTTCTGTAACATTTTTGTGAAACGTGTTGTGAAATGTTTAGCAAAAAATAGATCTTTTGATTTATGTTAGAGTATTTTTTATTCTTTATTGTAAATGGAAAAGGTGCATTTACACAAAAATAAAGTTTTTTAAAAACATTGTTTAAAAATGTATTTGATGTTTTACATTTACTGAAAATAAATTGACACATTTTGAATATAGCAAAAATGGCTTTAAATAGTTCTTGAAGGAACACATTTGACACTGTTAAGGTACAAAGTGTCTCGTCACTGTAGTGGTACCTTAATGGATCACATTTGTACCTTTGATGAAGGTACAATATTGTATTTGCAGGTTTTAAAAACCAAAGGTACATTTTGGTTTCCCATGGTACAAATCATGTCCTTAAAGGTACAAACTGCAATAGTACAAATTTGTTTCTTTGTCTTAAGGTACAACTCTGTCCCATAAAAAGGTACTGCCCAGTGACAAGGGTTTGTACCTTCTTTGGTACAACTTTGTACCATTTTTTTCTGAGAGTGTACCAACACAAAATAACTTGTCATACACCTGCCATAAACATGACTGTCGAGGCATTATAATTGTGCCATGAATATGTGTATTCGTCATTAAAATATCTCATTATTGTTTATAAAACATTGTTTCAAGCTGTTTATTTGCATTCAAAAAGAACTGCAATTCAGCATTCTGTTTACTGCCTCAAATCAATTGGAATTTTAAATGCATACTGAATTCAATTGTTTACTATTATGAACGGTAAACATGCGGTTACAGATAAATGCATAAATTAGGAAAATAAGCATACCAAATTATATCCATGTGTTTGGTTGTTTCTCAGCCAGTGTCAATTCAATTATTACGAAAAAAATCCAATACCAAAAACAGATGCTGCCTAGCCAAGGTCATACATCACAACCTATAGCATTTACTGTGCTATGACATTCATCTGTCCTTGTCATTACAATCTTTTATAATAGTATTTTAATATTAATAGTGTTTAAATAGTTTTGTAATGATTATTCTTATTTTGAGGTGAAATATGCATTTAAATTATAGAAGAAAAAAAGGTGGTGCGAGAATGAAATGCTGAAAGTAAATATCATGAGAGAGGCAAGTACATTTTAACAAAGAAAATCATGCCAAAAATAAGATTAAATCATTGAAGTAGCTAAAGAGCAAAAGTTTGGTCACAGCATCTTGGATTGAAAGTGACTTTGGACAATCCCCCAAGAGGAACCTGGGCTTTAGGGCCAATATCTTGTTCAAGGGCATAAAGGGCATAGATTATCAGTTCCCTCTTGCAGTTTGAACCTATGACCTTTAAGCTGTCTAGGTATCCGGCACATCCCTGGACATTACGCTCATTCTAATTTTGTCCTAGCTGAACTTTGGAAGCTGCAGTGTAAAAGCAGTGCTCAATACGCTGGAAAAAATGTATCCGAACTCTATAAGTTGGTACATATGCAGGCAATATACTGCATTTACCTCAATGTGATTAATACAAACACTGATAGACATTTATCAATGCAAGTAAATACTTTTAAAGTAAAAACAATGATATAATTTCATTTTGCATTTAAATCACATGTGATTGCAAAGCAGGCATTTCTCCAATTTTCACTTGACTTATTCTCATTTACTGATTTGGTGCTCATTATTAAACATTTCTTATTGTCAGCCGTTGTGCTGCTTATCACAATGCTGCTTCTTCAAGCCAAATCATTATCATAAAGCCTGTTCACACCAAAAGTGACTCAACAAACCAGTATGATTAAATGTTCACATGCTTTTTGTGCAAAATACAAGTCATCCGACAAAAAACAGATTTTTTTTTCTTGCTCACTAATACAGCTCATAATACAGCTAACAGATATGCTTTAAAATAGCTTTTCAAGGCTTTTGTCATTGGACGTTAAATTCTTCTGGTATATACAGCATTGCACTCAGGCCATCTGTGCTGTTTAGTTCAGTGCTACTTACTTATCTGTAATGTCTTATGTTTTTAAAATAAGCTATTTTACCTTAAAGAGATACCTTAAAGAGAGTTAACCCAAAACTGAAAAGGCTGTAGTCATTTACTCAAACCTGCTTGAGATTCTTTCTTCTGTTAAGACCAAAAAGATATTTTGACGAATGTAACTACTGTTTGTGTACTCAGTTCCATATGTGTGCGTGCGTTTAATCACATATTAAAAAAAGTTTCATTCATTCATTTTCCTGCGGCTTAGTCCCTTATTTAACAGGGGTCGACACAATGAACCGCCAACTATTCCGGCATATGCTTTGTGCAGTGGATGCCACTTACTCACACACTCACACACTCACACACTCACACACTCACACACACACTCACACACACACACACACACACACACACACACACACACACACACACACACACACAGTTTATTCAATTCACCTATACCGCATGTCTTTGGACTGTGAAGGAAACCAGAGGACCCTGAAAAAACCCACGCAAACACGGGGAGAACATGCAAACTCCACACAGAAATGCCAACTCGAACCAGTGACTTTCTTGCTGTGGCGACAGTGCTAACCACTGAGCCACTGTGCCGCCTCCAAAATAAGTTATGCCTCCACGCCTCCATGGATAATGTATGTGTACTCACTGTGTATAAATATTGTGCATATATAAATACAAAAATATTTAAAATATAAGAAAATACAAAACCAAAATATTTACATATACAAAATAAATTTGAGCATAAATGACAGCCTTATTTTACACACGCACGCACACACACACATATACATATATATACATATATATACATATATATATATATATATATAGTTTGCAACTAAATCGAAAAAAGAAACTCAATGATTTGGAACAACTTGAGGAATATATATTTTTTTCATTTATATATGCAGCACTATATGTCTATGTCCATTTATTTTTATCTAATAGCACTAGGAATAGACCAATGATATTAACAAGACAGCTCATAATGATAATGGGTTTATGGATTTTGATTCATTAGTGAGTATGGCATGGTCGTAAATGGGAGCACTGGAAAAGTGCCAGTTTCTCCAACCCATTCATTTACATTTAACAATCGAAGCACAATTTAAGATCTGTGTAGATCAATGTGACCCCATATTTTATGAAAATGTATTTCCACGTACAGTACCAATCAGTATCTGACCTGTATGCCAATCCCAGTGCCCAGATGCTGGCAGCGCAGTACAGCGAGTCTCTGACTTTAGCCTCCTTACAGGTGGAGCAGGTCTTCACTGGGAAGAGGCCAGTGGTAGGGCTCTGGTAATTCAATATGGTGCTCTTCACTACAATAAATGAGAGAAGGAAAAGGATGAAAAACAAATTAAGAGGCAGATTTACATGACAGTCTGCATCAAACCCTTATTTTGAACATATATACATGTTGTGTTTTACTAAAAGTAAAGGCCAGTGATTTTTGCAGCTGACCTTACTGCATATGCATTTGTAAGAGTTTCCCTTTCAGAAGCTAAATTTATAGATACTAAACAATAGCGAGTATCATAAATAATGGAACATGATTAACTAAAGTTAGCTGTAGTCAGTTTATTGGTATTTGTGCATCTTTGTTGCAATTGATATGGCACTATAGAGAACATAGTAAAATTGAGAGAACTTTCTTAGCTTGCATTGATTTTTTTCGGATACTCATAAGTCAATATAATTTTTTCTTTTGGAAGACTTTGGTTATGGCAATGAGCTGCTGTTTCTTTAATTTTCTCCCTATTAGTAGACCACTCGTAGACCCTTCCACTACCATCTGAGCTTATATTGGATTGTGTTTTTATTTGAAATATTTTGTACATTTGGCCAATAGTCTTTAAAGGCAGTGACACAACATGGCAATGGCTGGCTGTTGGCCAGCATCACCATTGGTAAGCATCTGTCGGGCAAGTTTTTTTGCAGCGCGTTTCTGCATGCGTGGACAGTTTGCCAACTGAGCATGTTGAATCTGCATTGGTGCTATTGGTGAGAGAGTTCATGCCAACTGGATGTTCAGATTATCAAATGAGTCCCAGCATCAGAATAAAAGCAAACGTGAGAAAATCAAGCAAATGAGATTAAGACATAAAAATGTCTTGCATTATGAAAGTGATAAATATTAAGATTTATAATATATTATTAAGGTAAGCAAGCACTGCTTTAAGCATTGAATATCTACATTTATGTATGACTTGTTCAATAGGGTAAACTGAAACTAATATCTTGTATCTGCTGATACAGACACTGGTGCCAAACACACCGTTTATAGTCTACCTTCCTAGACTGTTTGCTAATCTCTGAACACCTTTTCACACCTGTTAAACTTGTTTTCTGACATTAAATGGCACTGCATGTTTAATTAATCAAGCTAATTAAATATCATTGCTTATTACTCATCTGTATTATGCACGAGAAAAAAGTACAAAAAGGGCAACACGGATGTATCAGTCAACTGCTCTCTCTCTTTCTCCACTGTGATTTCTCTTTACTAATGTATAATCAGGCTGAATAGGGCACTTCATTTTTCATCAGCACATTACAGCAGCACAAATGAAGGGGACACTCATTCCGAGCCATCATTTGTTATGTAGAGTTTGGGTCAATTCAAAGAGACAGTGCCAGCAGGGCTGGGGGATAAGGAGACACTGGGGCGAATTAGTCAGAATATTAATATACTCTTCAGAGAGACTGCAGCCAGGATTACCCCGACTTCCATCTCAAGAAACCGGTGTTCCAGACAGGGCGATAAATACGTCTTTATCTGATTAGGCCTTGTACTATAACTACAGTTGATGCTGGCAAGACTGAAAAGAAGACTGCATTTGAAGGCTTTCATAACGGGGAGGAACAGGTCAGAGATCAATTAATCCAGAGAAAATCGCCTACACAGCCTGCTATTACTGCCCACTTGCTTCTGTGAAAACCTTAAATTACTAATCAAGAAAATCTCATTTGCAGTCCTTTCACAGTACGCCGAGGCATCACCTGCGATTTAAGTGACTTCTTTAGAGAAGGAGAAAGAAGAGAAATAACATATTATTCACACGCTCCTTTGGTGCGAGGGATGGAATGCATCATAGCACTCTAGATGCAAATGCTTTGAAGGCTGCATCTCTCTCATCATCTATCAGCATAATGCACCTCTAAATCAACTCCTAACACTGCACACACAAACAGTCTGTTTTCATGAAGAAGCCATTTTTATACACCAAAAAGAAAAGGAGAGGGTCCGTCACACAGACTTGAAGACGATGGAGGAAATGGGCGTGGACTGAACCACACAGACGGAGAGAGACCGAGGGAGAAAACAAAGAAAGAAAGAGAAGAGAGACCCATTAAAAGTTAAAGCTTGTTTTCTCCGGCCTTAATCTTGTGGAGGCAGAGGAAAGATAGCAGAACTGCATTCACAACAAACAGGCCGGAGAGGAGGAGAAGAAGAGGAAATGAGAAGCACTGAAGCATGATGTCATTACCACATAAATGGGAAAACCCGGAAAGAGAGCGAGAAAGACTGGAAAATAAGAGAGACCGGAGATAAAAATGGCAATAACCTTCTAAGAAGAGTTCAAGATAATATAGCTACTATGCATGTTATGTGCTGCATTCATTTCAAGCTTATTGCAAGCTGAGATGCATTTCAGGCTTGAGCCTGAGTCTGAATTATGAAACTTTATTTATCAATGTAGAATTTCTCTTGTAGGGAATGACATGGGGATTCACTTTCAAAACAGGATTACTCAACGCTAACGCTGTACGTTTGTCAGCTTCAACCGTGATTCACTCAAAAGGATCACGGAAATGAGAAGCATCTTCTCTGTCACTCTTTTCTTTGTTCTCTCTCCCTTCTTCCCTCTCTCACCCTGCAGTGCTCTCATCCCAGTGTTGACTGTCTGGGGATTTTAAATGAGCTTTAGGAACAGGTTGAAGTCTGGATGGAGGAACGAGATTGAAAACACTGAATTTGCACATGCAACGTTCAAGATACAAGGCTTTTCCGTTGTTTTTGAGTAGGATGAAAGACGTTCATCGAGTGCTGTACTAATGAGCTACGGAGCAGAATCAGGTGTGCTAGACCTAAGAGATAAAGTGTTCTAGAATCAATCGAATGCTCCACTTTCCCACGAAATTTAAATCCAAGCTGCTGAATTCTGTGTTCTTTGTACTGAACCATAAGGTCAGTTTGTGATGTTCAGGTCCACTGCTGTTCAAACGCTTTTTGCTATATAAATTAGATAAATCCCTAAACACTGGTGAATGCATATAACTGTGAAAAGAAATGTAATTAACAGTAAAAGACTGAAAAGTTCATTGGTTAACTGTCAATTTGCTAAATGTATATGGTAAAAAAAACAAAAAACTGTAATAGATCTAATAGAACATTTCAACCAATTCATCTTATATTTTACAATGATAAATTATACTGTATTATAAATTGAATTACTGTATAATACTGCCTATACAGTAATTATACTGCCACTGAACGTCTGCAAGAACTCAATGTGCACAGTTAATACAAACAGTGTATAAGTCTGTTTTACGTGTACATGAATTTGCAAGATGCCTCTTAAGGGGTCATCCTTTAATTTCTATTTTCTTCCGAACAAAATTATTAGCTTGGGGATAAGCTAGACCAGGGGTCTGTTCTTCATACGTGGATTACTCAATTAGCTGGGTTTGATTATTGATTATTTGACAGGATTCAGGATAATTTTATTCTTCAAAACTCATCCAGAAGTTGTTGTCATTGCAACAGGTCTGGTCTGCAAGCTCAAGCTTGTTCAGGAACAGCTTATTCATATAAACAGGAGTAGATTGTGTTATTTCAAATGAAGGTTATACTGAAAGTCTACCAACTGCTGATATTTTCTTACAAGAGTACTGTATTAAATAAGAGAAAATGACAATAGTGCACAACTATATATTTTTTGAAAACTCAGAATAAAAAAATTAATATTTACAACTCTTATGCAATCTACACTGCAAAATAAATGTGCAAAAAGTTATGAAGGTGGTACTTTTTCAAGAGGATCAGAGACTTTTTGGTACTTCTTATGTACATTTTTAGGTACTAATTTATACTTTTAAGATACCGATATGGACCTTTTAGATTTAAACTTGTGAGACTTATGAAACTGTACCAATTAATTTCTGAGAGTGTATGGTAATAGACATGTTCTACATTGTCATTAAGCGTTTTTTTGTTTGTTGTTGTTGTTGGTATTGTTGAAACTCTTATGCAATCTACACTCCAAAACAAAGGGGCAAAAAGTTATGAAGGAGGAATCTTTTCAAGGGGATCAGAGATGTTTTTTGGTACTTCTTATGTACACTTTAGGGTAAATTCGTACACTTGAGATACGAGGATGGACCTTTTAGATTTAAACCTGTACTATGAAACTGTACCAATCAATTTCTGAGAGTGTATGGTAATAGACATGGTCAACAGCACGATCAAGCATTTTTTGTTGCTATTGTTGAAAGCAATAGTTATGTAATTTACAGGATTTATGCACACGCTACATAGACAGCTAATATGCAGGTGATTAGATGCAGTGCAAAAGATGCAGACACTTCTCAAATATTAAAATGCTTTTTTGACACAAAATTTATTAAAATAGCCAGTTATACTGGGATTAATATATAGGATTAAGAATTCTGAATACTGTCACATAGAAAATAGCCTACAAAAAATGTGGAAAGTCTAATAAACCGTTTAATTTACTACAAATTTGATGTAATTTTGCTCACATGGCTGACAATTGAATATTAATCAGATTTCATTACACCGCTGTCTTTCTACCAGCCAATCGCTGCATTGACGATCATGATTTTGAGAAATGATAGATCTGTCCTTCATAACAAACATAAGCACACAGTAATCTCAGATCAATTCATACAGATATTTTAATGTGATTCACAAACTTGTTTGATTAGCCAGAGATCTGGTATCACGATTAAAAACATCCTGCATCTGCTTAATCATTTTAGATCGTTTAAGCGTGGTGCGAAGAATGGACCCCGTGTTGAGTCACTTTCTGTCAATGACTGCATGACCTCACCACTTTTTGTGGAGTTTTTTTTTTACCTCCAACTAAGTCACTAATTAAACATTTGTTGACAAAGCCTCTTCTCATAATCTAACATAGTCAACTGTAAAGGGAAAGCCCTAAATAAGACATACATTCAAACTAATCTAAATGACCTTTAAAACAATAACACATTTTCTATTCCATATCAAAGAAAAAGAAAATATAAGGCTGAATAAAACCATGAAGAAAACTCGTTTAAATGCCATTTCATCTTACGGAGCAGTATTTATTGTCATGGTGAAAACTAAACTAGAAAGCAAGATTAGGTGAAAGAAGGAGGGTGGGCTGGGGAGAGATGAGTATTGATTAAGAGCAAAATGCTCAGAGGAGCACTGCAACGAGAAACCATACTAGCTCCAAATGAATCTTTTAGTGCTTGGACTCAAGTCATTTGCTGGGTATTATAAATAAATGTAATGGTTTGGAGACTTTTTGAATCCTCTAATTAAATTAGGAAGCATCTTGCGGTAATTATTTTTAAATACCAGTAAACAACAGTGCACTTAATACACAGATCAACTATATTAAGAAAAACCTGAATTAACTTTGCAATTTGTACACAGCTTGACACCTTAAAGAGTTTGCTTTATAAATGTGCGCTTTTAATTACAATAAAAAGAAAGGTGGTGCAACTAAATTAAGTCACGACTGAGGTTAAACGCATCATTAAAGAGCATAAAAGAGTGCTCAAGAGATGTTGTGCTAAAATCTTACACTGCCAAAAGAAAAGAAAAAATAGATCAGCTTCTCAAGTAATTACTTTATTGTTTTTCCAAAGGGTTATTTTCGTTTAATTATTTTCTGTAAAAAGTGTCTTACATAACAGAAATCCATGATTTAATCGGTGCCTTATTTCATCAAGTACTTTATCAAAATGTCAAAATGTTTATTTACTTTATTTTTAAAAGCCATAAATTAACATTAATTAGTTCTACAACATTATATTTCTTTAAAATAATCTTTAACTTATACAGGGTATATACAGGAATCATGGAGTTAAATTTAAAACATTCAAAGATATTTTTCCATACATTTTAAGACTTCATGACCACTTCAGTTAACCAGTAACATCAGGGACATCACTTAAAAATCAGAAAGCACAACTAATAATCTTAGTTTTTGATAACCCCTTATCAATTCAACATAATTCAAAAGGATGGGGATGAACCACAAGATAAATATTTGAGTGACTACCCCATGCAAAGTTGATTAGAAAGAGAAATAAACAATAATTAGACCAATAAACAAAACAATTACGACTGTCTATGACTGATAAACTATTTTTTAAAAATCCCATCTGCGTATACACAACAATTCAGCTCAGAAAAACCTTTTAGCTAAAAGTAAAATGAAAAGATCAAACAAAACGTAATACTTTGGAAAATTTGTTATTACATTTAAGGGCCTAATTTTCACTAAATTGATTTATCAACTTTTTAAACCTTTCAAGACCACACGGACACCCGTTTACAAAAAAATATGTGTCCATCAACTGTTATCGTACCAAACTTTGCCTTTAAATTAGTGAATTATCACACACGACTATGCAGGATACAGGACTTTGTCACCTTCCATTACCGATAAGCTCTGAAAGCTTAAAATTTAATTTACAAAAATTCTTATACCAATAGATATTTTGTAAAAAGACATTATCAATACCACAATATCAAGAAGGAAAACAGAACTGTTTATCGTAAATTTTATTAAAGTCTCATTTGCTCTCATTATTTATACTAGAATGTGAATGTGAAGATTTTTACAAAAAGTTTAACATTTTCATTTCAGTTACCATTAAACTGTTAATAAGGTAGTAAATTAGTTATAGAGATGGTATTGAACACAACTGACAAACAAAAAATACTATAAAGATTTTTTTTAACTTGTATTTGGAAAGCACACATTTTTTTAAAATTGAATACATTTCCAATTAAATACTGAAAAGAAAAAAAAAAGTTTTTCCCTAACTTTTTGAACAGCAAAATATACCTCCAATTATAGAATCAGCAGAACTTCTTACCTGCACTATAGAAGCGGTCAAGTTTCTCCCAAAGGGGCTCATCCTCCCGGTGCAGTATAGACAGCTTAAGGGGTTCATAGATAGAGCCTGATCACAGAAAAGGAGAGCTTGATGTAAAAGAACACTTGGATAAACATAAAATACGTCCACAATATTGTGATTCTTATCTCATCTGGAGGTGCATTTCAAGTATCATTGGATGGAAGTGATGAGTGTACTTCAAAGTCAGCATGGCTTCTTGATGATGCTATATACTATAGACCACTGGCCAGATACAGACCCACTTTAGGCTATTTAGTATGCTAAGATTGAGCTGACTCACCAAAATCAAAATGTGCTTCATTTAGACTCTGTAACGTAAATGGTTTTCTGTTCCATTTACAATGCTAAGAGCCACAGAATGTAGATTTACTGGGGTGCAAAGGCAGCAAAGCATGCCAGGAAAACAATCAAAGCAAAATGCAAAAGACTAAGCTATTGTTCTCCAGATGCATACATCAAACCAAACGTCACTGCAGACACACACACAGCTTGATTGCAAAATTGAAGGCACTGGCACAAACTCTCCAAGTAATGGAACCTGACACCGGTAAATTCAGCTTTTTTTCTGAAGGGAGTGAAATTCAGGGGAACCCCATCAACTGAAGCACTATTTCAGACACATTTAACTTTGGAGCAATTTACATTTTAATAGAATCGACCCAGGGTCAATACCTCAGGTACTGAAAATTCACATTTCCGAGCAAATTAGCATAATTCCCATCAGCTTTTAAGTAGCACGGACAAAGCCATATCTTTTTAAGATAACTCCAGCTAAGCAGTGCACATCCAATAGGCAAATGAAAGATACTCCTCGTTTTAGTTTCACTGCATTGATATAAACGTAGCTTGCCTCAAGAAACATACAAACCTTCTGTTAACAGATCTGATCAGACATTGACGGGAAAAAGATGAGAGGTACTGGACTGCATTACTGATTTGATAAATCACAGAATAAGGTTTATTTATGCATAAACCGATAAAATGTTAGAGATGAAACAATAGAATTATTATTTCTGAAATGAAAAAAAGAAACTAAATTAAGCACCAGTTTTCAATTAAGGCATCAAAGAGTTTAATTTCTCAACCAAGACTGTTATTGGCGTTCAATGGTGAATAGTATTGTATCCAGATACTCCACACACTCTGTAAATTGAAATGGAAAATTCTTATTTCAGATGTAAGGAGTGTTTTTTTTTTTCCATGGATCAATCGCTATTCTCCAACTTACCAAGTTTCCGGAGTTTGCGACGTTCGTTCAGAGGCTCATTGGCAGTGTCAGCCATTTTTCATTAGATGGGCTCTACACCAGTCCTCTATTAGTTAAACTACAACATTAGTATAATTCAGAAGGTTAGCAGAACATAGAGAGAAAAGACAAATTACATGGAATCACACAGTGAGATTTTCAGATCTTCAGGCATTGGTTACTGAATTGACATGCAACAAATCGCATTATATACAATTGAAAGTGAAGTGATTTGGTATGACTGATGTGAGAGGATGAGATGACAATTAAAATGTCCATGACACCGTATAACTACAATGAATTTCTATGATAATGACTGACAAACTGTGATCTATAGCCCTCTTTTAGAGCACAATATGGCAAATCTCGACAGGTTGAAAAGTATATAATTACAAAGCTTTATTTTTTTATAAGTATATTAGAATAGAAGTAGAAACGTTTCTCTCTGTTTATGATTTAGAATTTCATGACTGTGTAAAACCTAATTTTATTCTGTAAACTAATGACCTCTCTTTCAAATTTAAAATATTTGTTTAGTCATTTATGCAAAAAATGCTCTAAATGACAATTGTTCAAAATTACAAAAAGTTGTACTATTTGCAAACATGTTTATACACATTTTAGACAACACAATGCCTTTTTTGTAACGACAGAAGAGTAAGGAAATAAACTATTTGGTTTAATAACCCTGATATTCAATCACAGCAAATGAAAACATTTTATATTTTGATCAATTGCCATTTTCTTGGAAGGCATCAAACCTAGTATATCCCACAAAAAATCCATAATTTACTCACCCATGTTGTTCTAAACATGTATGATATAAATGTGAACAAGAAACATAAGGATTTTAATCACTGTTAGCAATCATTGAGTACTTTTTCATACAGGTTTAGAATAACATAATAGCGAGTCATAATGTTATCCTTTCTAGATATGTGCATTTAATTTATTTATCTGTTTTACAGGACCACAAGTGAAATCTGACAACTTTTTGAAAGGTTACTTGAGTTTTAATGCCAGGCTGAAGCAGATGCTAACCAGCACTGAGTCAAGAGGGTTAAAAAGCTTTTCAAAAGCTTAGACATTCAGGCACTGGAGTCTTTTAAAGTACTACTCTTTAAAAATGCAAAGGCTGACGCTCAGTGTGCAGTTTAGGCTCTAAATATAGCCGCTGATCAGCGTCCTCTTCACGCCTGACCTTTGGGCTCTGCTCTTTGCCACACACATATACGCGAAGACTCATGTTAATGCGCTTTTGCAACACGGACAATGGAGCAAAATGCACCGACGGTACTGTTAAATCATTCTTAATGTCATGCATCTCAAAGAACCCAAACCTGATCGCTTAGATCTGGCTTTGAACTCCAGCAGCTTCCAGCCGACATCCGCTAAGCTTGCCATGATGACAGCAAAATAACAACACTCACACTGCCGTTGAACACTCACATATGTCGCAAAGCTACACACTCTCTGCGTGCCGAAGAACGACGTGCCGTGTTCCAGTTCGTAATGGTCGAAGCTAACAGCAAAATGTTGCTATCATTGGCTTGTTTTTTGACGTTATTGTCAAGTTTTGTAGGACAACACGTCACGTTTGCATTGCAGGACGTTACTAGCGATTTATTTGGCCAGGAGAATAATGGTACAGTAGCGGCTTTCGGTGACTTTAACTCTGATAAGCAGACTGACATTTTCATCATCAGGAAGCGTGAGTACAGTTCTGCTAGCTAATATTATGATCACTAGTGTCTTAGAAGAATAAAACCAAAGATTAACTTGAAGAAGTAATGTATGTTTTATATGGTTATTGTATATTATCTGTGAGTTTTGATAAGACGTCTATCGGTGTTTTGTGTATAACACACAGCTGTCATGTTTTGCTTATGACAGGGGGTGTGGCTGAATACTCCCTTTGTACACACTATACTATATTGTTTAACTATTAGAGTTATTGATGTTTAACCTCATGATAATGTGCTGTTTCCTTTATATGTTATTTAATACAGAGTCTGAGCTGTTGATTTTCTTGGCTGATCTTAAAGCACCTTATTTCAAACCTAAAGTCCATCTGACTAAAGAGGTTTTCCCTAGGTAAGTTTATACACACGCAGCACCACACAATACTCCTCTAAAGCCTACTGCATCATGTCAGACACATATATTTCCTCATTGAGGTAAAGTTGGTTGTATATTCGATCATTCATTCAGTGACAACTAGGTGACATGCTGCTCCCTATATTGTTTACCATGGTACTTTGAATATTTGGCCTGAAATCACATGCAAGTATGACTTCAAAACAACATTAACACTATTTATTTGACTGTGAACAATGTTGTACTTTAATAGTTATTGGCTGCTAATATGATCTCACTGTTTAGATTTTGCGAAGAATACTTTTCTGAAATTATTATACTATATAATATTATTAAGGAAAAAGTCTGAATGTGTGAATATCAGAATCAGAATCGGTTTTACTGCCAAGTGTGCTTTACACACGCAAGGAATTTGTTTTGGCTACAAAAGCCTCCAGTGTACATAAAGTGACAAGTGACAACACGAAAGAAATAAAAAGAAAATATGAGAAAAGAAGACAAACATTAGACAGAGATGCAATTAGACAAAAGAGCTTAATTTGGCAAAGGAGCTCTGGATGATGAATTGTATTTACAGATTTGTTATAAATATACAAGTTGTAAGGTGCTGTGTACAAATGCATAGAGAAAGTATTGCATTATATATTGTTATAAGGTGCTGTGTACAAGTGCGTATGAGAAAGTATTGAACAAAACCAACTTTACTTCAATTATTTCCTCTACCCTATGAAATATGAAGGGGACTGCTAAATTAGAGGCTTTCCTCCAATATTTCGTGTTATTTAGCCAATAAAATATTACTATTTTAAACTTTAGATCTTGATAAACAACTTTTTTTTTTTTTTTTGCTGTGAAATAATTAGTGGTCCTTTTTAAATAAGCATAAATTAACATTTATATTCTCACTTGTGTCAAAAATGACACACGTTTTTGAGAATTTCACTATATTTCATTGTATGTTTATGCCCATATTTAAAACTATTAAGCTTTCATCACAAATGTAAGCTTTTATTTATTTATTTTTTCAATTATATATTTAATTATATTCTCACTTTATCACAATAAATGGGATATAAAATTCTGATAAATCAAATATGATACAGATCATAATGTAAAACATATGCAAACTGTATAGTGTCTTTCATATTGTGTCTCTGTAAGCTCTTCTATTTTAAACAGTAGATATTTTAAGTGAATTATTGAGCATGTAAGGTTTTAGAGACATTACAGTATTGTTAGCATGATTTAATATTGCAGTGTTTATTTGTTTTTCCTGCTCTCTCAGTGAATTCATCATAAGCAGTGTGGTGCCAGGTGATTACGATGGAGACTCTCAGATGGATGTGCTTCTCACTGGCCACTCAAATGGCTCCCCCTTACAAACAAGTGTCTTCATCTTCTGGGGACGTAACCAGACTTTAGGTAAAGTCTGAAATATAATACATAAATATATAGTTCTTTAATAAAGCTCTGTACAATAAAGGCTTTTCATTGGCACCAATAGTTCCATCAAGAACCTTTAACATCCGTAGAAGCTTCTTATTACACAAAACTTTCTGTGTAGTGGAAAAGGGTTATTAAGATATTAAAATGATAAAAATGTTCTTCACACTAGGCAAAACATGGTTCTTTTAGATGCTTTCTTAGAACTAAGAAAACATAATGAAGATTTATGTTATTCTTGTGTTTGAACCCACATTGAATTCATTTTGAACCCAAGTTAACATTTTGTAATAATGACCAAAATTAATCTCTTGTTAAAAAAAAAAAGAATGGACAGCCGTGGCCTAATGGTTAGAGAGTTGGACTTGTGATTGGAAGCTTGCAGGTTCAAGTCCAGAAACCAGCAGGGATTGTAGGCTCTGGCTTCTGGGTGTGTGTTTGTTTGTGTGTGTTCACTGCTGTGTGTGCACTTGGATGGGTTAAATGCAGAGCACAATTTCCAAGTACAAATTCATCGTACTTGACCACGTCACGACATACACTTGACGTTCACATGTCATTTATCCTGTATCAAGTGTTTTGGGTGTATACGATATTTTATAATATGAACATTATAATACATTTTTCTTACAGATCAGAGTGAAAAGGAGAAGCTGGACAGGATCTTTACCGATCAGCCTCTTGTCATGGAGTAAGTAAATAATACTTTGTAATAATACATAATAGTACTATAATAATACTTTAAAGCTATTTTATTTAATATTTTATTTTAATGTGATTCATTTTATTCAAATAAAATGAAATAAAGTATTTCAAAATTTATATTTTTAGTTGTCTGTAAAAATGTGTAAAATGTGTGAACCCACATACTAGAAAATGCAACACAAAACTGCAAACCTAAATAACCTATTGGCACAAATAAAGTTAACTTGACCTTATGTCATTTATATGATGTTATGTACAAATACAAGCTTGCCTTGTACAGTTTTTGCAGAGGTATAATGCAACTTCATTTTTTCTTCATGTAAAGCTTTAATGGGGACATGATTCCAGACATTTTTGGAACTGTGGATGGCTCCTTGGAGGTTTGCTATCTCAAGGGGAAGTAAGATTATCTTCCTAAATGTGCAATCGCTTGTTTTTGTATTTTTCTACCTATTTCATAAAAGTATATTGTATGCACTGTAGCAAGCATGTTTTTTCTTACTGTTTATCAGGCAACAAAGATGTGAGAAGGCTCTCAACTCCAAGGCTACAATGCGCACCCCTCATTCCCATGCTTTCATCGACCTTAACAAAGACTTCACTGCTGGTGAGTGAATCTGTTGTGGTCTTTCAATCCCTAAATGTGTCAGAAAAATGATTGCAAGGTTTTCCACCTCTGTGGGCTGATGTAGAGAACTGTGCTCTATTCTGCAGCTTTCAGTTAGCATTACTGAAGGAAAAATTCATGTATGGTGTTGGAATGCTTGGAATACTTCTCAACACATCAGATACTAAAGACCGGAACACACCAAGCCAATGGCTAGTTGGTTTGGTGTGTTCCACATGTCAAATCTCGTCTGGTTAATGTCGGAGCTGGTTGGCCCAGATCAGCATGTTGAATTGGCGTCGGCCGTCGGCTTAAGAGAGTGCTCTGATGGTTATTGAGCAATGAATTAGAGTGTGAGTGTGATGTAGTGAAGTGGCATAGCAAGTAAACGATTCAAATTAAGAAGTAACACAAAGAGGCCGGCTGTAATTTCGCTACATTTTTTAAATATTTGCAAACAATATGGATTATTAGATTTTCAGACATATTTGCAGGAGCAAATGCCTCTGGTGAGTAAGGTTGCAAATGGGTGGAAAATTTCCGATATATTTCAGGAAAATTCCCATGGGAACTCGCCTTGGGAATTTTGGAAATATTCCAAGTTTAAACTTTAATTCATTTAATTTACTTAGAAATTTTGTGGAATTTATATAAACTGCATATACAAACTTAACTATAAACATTTTGTACACAAGCTGACATGCACACAAACTAATACATAATATGTAATGGATACATAGGATGGTATTTTCTGTGTGTGTTTGGTATTTCCTAAATGTTTGCTTAGTCAGTGTAATTGTTTATGCAATGGTACATTTTGGTGCACAATAACTTAGAGCACAAGTATGTTTTTATGTACTGTAATTTAAACATTTAAACAAAAATTTGACATTTTTTAAGAAAATATTGGTGCATTCCCTTAATTTCACAGCCCTGGTGGTGAGTGAAAATGGCTGTGGTAATTGGTACTGAATTCTGCTTTGATTACTCTTTGCACGTGCGTCGGAAGTTCCAGTTTCCCATTGTGAACTAAAAACAGATACTGCCCTTCGCTAGTGCGGAAAGATTCATCCTCCAATGCAGGTGCAGAACGTCATCTCTCATTTCAGTTGGCTTTTGTCCGTTTGGTGTGATCACGCACAGCTTTTTGAACCAGACTTGAGCCGACGCAAGGCAACAACACAGTTTTTTTTTCTCCACAGGTTTTATTAGAATGTCATGCTTCTCAAAATGGTCAATTTTTACTCTATGCAATTGTTTATCTCACACTCTGTGGAGGTCACAAAAGTTTTTAGACTGACTGCTTAAGTTGGCTAATAGTGTGGTGATTTAGGAGCCCAAAAAGACTAACGCTGATCCATTTTCATCTCCTATAAAATTCCTGCATTAATGGGGTTGTGCTTGATTTGCATGATTTTTAGATGCACTGTTTTGATTTGATTTTTGCTGATAAACATTTAAGCCCCACATATTCATGCAAATGTAGGTCTACATTTGATCAATATTCAACCTGGCTGAGACCAACAGCAATTCCCATTTTATATCTCTCTGAATAACTCGGTTTTGCATTTATTCTTCATTCTTGCAGATTGTTTTTGTCAGGCTTTTCTCTCCTCTTGTAATCCTGTCATCAAGACGTGATTCTTCCTGAGTGTTATTTTTCGTCAGGGAAATACTGGCCCATTTTTAGCAGCAGGTCTTTTGGGGAGTGTCTACGGTTCTCTTGGAGTTTCTGATGTGTTGTGTTTAAACTTGAGTATGCTGTGGAATTCATCATTCATTTATATGTGGCCCTAAACTGACCCCATTGCACACTTTGCTGTGAAATGTTTATCAGCTTCATGAAAAATTTCATCCTTTTTTGTGGTCTTAGAGCAACTTCATTTTCAGTCTTATGTCACATTGTAACATCTGCTGTCATTTAAATTCACTACAACATATGAAAGCTGTCATACAAAATCATATCATAAACATAAAACTTAACTTATTGACATTTATTCAGCAGTGGGTTAGTAAATACCTTGTAGCATATATTAAAATGCTACACAATTTGACATACAACAATTTGAAAACTATTAAGCAGCAAAACTGTTTTAATAAAGAAATGTTACTGAGAATGTTAATATGTTGAGATAATAAGCACCAGTATAATAATAAAGTTTTCATGCTCTTTTTAAAAATATTACTTTTTACCATCATATTGGCTATTCCATAAAAAAGACTGACATAACAAACTAATAGTGTATTCATTAGTTTATTAATTAACTGTGAGAATTAATGTCTGTTTGATAGTCCATCAAATATTGTCTCTGGATATAATGATTAAAAGCTTGCCAAAACAAAATGAAATATTTAAAAATTATAATTTAGTAGGTAATAATAATAATAATATTAATAATCATCATCATCATCATCATCTTAGTAAATACATAAACTAACATTTTCTGCTTGTTCTCTATTGTAAAGTACTACCAAATTATTTGATGATGCTCCAGTAAACAAGCTTGCGTATAAAAGTTTACTACTGTGTGTACATAATAGTTATATATTAAAGTAATAATTTGAAATAAAAGTATTTACTGTTAGTTAAAATCAAAATGATCATATTGGCCAGAAATTGCTGCAACCATATTAATATAAATTATTTCATGGATCATGCCACACTAAAGTCTGCTGGAAATTATTCATATGTCACAAAAAACTTTGTATTTTTAAATATTTAAACATTATTAATTGTAATAAAATATAATCACATTATGGATTTGTTGTATTTTTGCTATAAAAACAGCTTGGTGAGCATAAGAGACTTGCATTAAAATCTCCTACTTATACTTTTAAATGGTAATGTATATTTCATGTATATTTTATCACCTTGTAAAATATAATGTGCCAGATAAGTTTACAACGAACCAATGCACACGTTTGTATTATTACTATTATACCTACCATTGTAATTAATTAAATTGAGTAATGTTGACTAGGAAAATCAACTACAGTTTTTTTTTTTCTTACTGTCTGTAGTAACTAAGAATCATCAGAACTGAAGCCAGCAGAATAGTGCATTTCAGCATCCCTATCATTGCAAGAGGCTTCTTTTTTCTTCTTCCGAACCTGTTTAAATCAAATGATCTCTCAAGAGCTGTTTATGAATTCAAAGTCTTTTTCAAGGGTGAAGAATTTCCTGTTAAGCTTGCCTGTCAGTCACATAAAATTGACTATAATAATCCTGCTGCACTGTGCTTCTAAAGACCCTCTTGTAGAATCCTGTCGAAGTCTTATTGTACATTAGTCTAGTTGACGCTCAGACTGGGCATGTGTCTGTGTTGAGTGGCCAAAAGCTTGTTCAGAAAGTGACCTAGAGACTTTAGAGCCTCATCCCAAAAAGAGTAAAGAAAAATAATTGACTAGCCAATATGGACTGACACTGTGTATCCATACTGAAACAAAGCCCTTAAGCAGCTATAGCACTTATCTCTCACTCTCTTTATGGGAGGCTGGCATCACTGCCACTTTCAAACCATCTGGAGGCTGTTCTGCTGCCACACGAAAGGCCGTGGTGTTGGGTCTGATTGGCAGACAGGACCGAGAAAACCTCTTTGGACCTCTACAGCTGTGAGAAAATCACAGCAGATTAACAACAGCCCATAAGAACAAGAAAAAAAAAGAACACACCAAAGGCAAAATCATCCACCACTTACTCTACAATTATGATCTCTGCTATGGCAAGAGCTGGTGTGAGGAAAAGATCTCCGTAGGGAAAGTAGAAGATTTCAGGAACAGATTTCTAATGGATCTGAAGACTATGTCACTGACGTCCATCTTAGTTCTGTGGTTTTTGTAAGAGATGATTTATTGTTTTCATCCATTATAATGTGATTTAGATCATTTACATTTTAATGATAATTTGGGTTGGCAGGTCTGATTTGATTATGGAGAGAAAGGAAGACAACAATGCTGAATGCAAATAAGAAAATGCAAACTAGCGCATGAATATGCATAGATTGGATAGTAAAATAAATGTTTTTCCCCCTCTACTTTTAAATGTGGCACGGTTCACATATATACAATAATGTTAAAAAGTTTTTAAGTCTTGGAAAGATGTTCTTGAAAGAAGAGCTCACCAAGGGATATTTTATTTAAAAAAAATCTTTTTGAATGTCATTGCTGATATTTTTGCCTAGAAGTATACATGAAAACTCATATATCATTATTTCTTTTTTTTTTTTTTTTAAAGAAACACTTTTGCTCAAATTTAACTGTCATTTTGATGATTCTAGTCAAAAGCTTTGCTATATTTACTATATTATGCATTTTAATATAATTGAAATATTCCTCAACCTATTTCATTTTAACTCATTGCTAGTTACTTTCCATTTTCTGCTGGTAATATTATTTCATTGATCATTATGTAATTAAGGACATTTTTGTTGACCATCTTTTGTTTGTTGCGTCACGCTTGTTGTCTAGCAGAAAAAAATGGGCAATGGAATGCATATTTATCATTAACTAGTTGCTTATTAGCATGCCTATGTCCTATATCTCTTATTTTTGTTCTTCTCTTTATCAAAAAGAAAGACTATTGTTTGCATCACTGAAGTCTGAATGACCTTTTATTTGATTGATTTTAAGTCATAATGACTGAACATCTATACTTGCATCTTGCACTGTCACAGCTCACTTTATATAGCTTGTGTGACCTTCCCAGTCACAAGACATTGACTGAACAGGTAAGGGTCACCTCTAAATCACATCTCCAATTCCAGTTGCACATGTGAAACCGTAAACACTTCATGGCTGCATCTGCTAGAACATGAAATTACATCCGCTTAGGTGTCAAGGCCTGCCTTTAAGCATAAAGTGGCATGTCCAGCCTTCAGTCTGCACCTCAAATTGAAATCCCACCCTCCTTGAAGATCTGTATTGCATTGATATCTCTCTATCTGATGTCTGGCCCCGGTGGTTTATTAAGATGAACAACCAGCAATTTCTTCACTCAAAGGTGAGTGATTAAATCTGGTTAAACGTGTTTCTAATAGCCTAATGCTGCCATGCTTGAGCAACTATGATGGCTCAGGTAAGGCTAATGTGTAGCCAAAGAATTGTGAAGAGAATAGCATCAGAATTAGCATGGAGAAATCCATTCAGTCGATCCCTCTGCCGATTTATTACATTTTTTTTTTTATTTGATGTGTCAGTCCATCACTATGGAGATGCCACTGGCATCTGGATCACATTTTCACATCTCCATAATGTCCCCAATAACCCACGAACTCATAATGTGCAGCCTCGTTAAAAATAGAGAGTAATTGCTAAATAATTATAAATGTCATTATGCGCAAATATGCTCAAAAGGCACAAATTCTGCTTTCTGTCTGGTTACTAGGCAACCTTGTATTGCTATGCTCCAAACTGTAACCAATTAGACCTGAAATCTCTCTGAGAGTGAGTGGCGAGTTAATTGTTGTGCAATGTAAAGGAAACAGATTTTCAGGATTAAGGGACCGCTGAAGTGGGAAGTTCATCAAATCATTATCTGCAGCAGTCTTCCAGACTCATACTCGCAGTTGAACATTTAGGTTACATTAGGCCAAATAGCCGTGATCTTGTGCTGTCTCTCTTAGTGCGTTTTCCTATGGGATTTTAATGTCTTTATTGCATTAATACTCCAATAAAGCCAGCTTTTGCAGAGGAAGATGCACTTACTTGTTTTACAAAAGATGCCACTGCCTAACAGGGATAAATTTGGACCCATCAAGATTTGGCGTCTTCTCTACGAGGCTCATTGCATGTCACCCCAGAGACGTCTGCTAGATCTACAGAACATAGCGGATGGGTAACACAATGCCTGGGTGTTCCTCCATGTACAGACCTGGCAGAGCTTTACTGACAAATAGCCTGAAACAATATGGGTAGAGATCTCATTATTTTTCAATATGTATGTCTTCTCGCTGCCTCCCAATTTTTGTAAGCAGTAAACATGCTCGGAGGAACAGTACTGATATACTGTGCCTTCCAGACAGTTGGCAGTATATCAAAGAGCTAAATTGTAGGATTTACATGATAAATGAAAGTCAAAGGAGCAGAATTGTCACTGACGTTTTTCCACACAGTCTATGTCCAATGTTAATCTGTTCCTCTGGGAGAAGAGTGGGCTCGCTTAACAACAACAGATAAGATCGAGCCACCAAACCTAATTAAGTTTGGTGTTTATTAATCAAGCATTTTCAAAAAGGACCGTGACTTTATTTGTCCTTCACTCAATTAGTGGCTGTAGCTAATGTAAGAGTCTATTTAAATGGATCAGCATCCCCGAAGACTCCGTATCCTGTCTTGAGTTGGCTCAGATTCTCCTTCTCCTACTCTCTCTATTTCTTCTCTCTTCTCTTTCACTCTCAGCCACCCCAAGGCCAGTTTTATCCACCCACATGCTTTTTTTTTTGGCATTTTGTTTGTGCTAGGGGTACTTGTTTAAAACTATTATGAATACTTACATTATGCTGGTATGCTGTCGCAGACTAGATATGTATAGTTATATTCAGAAACCCTGGAAGGAGAGGGAAATATTTCACATTGTCGTCCATACATATTGTATCTGATAATAGGTAGAACATTCCAAATGCATGATGTCTTCAGTGTAAAAAAAATAAAATAAAAAATCTGTAAAATTTACAGCAAAAAACACATCTGGTTGTCAGAGGTTCACCAACACTATCTCACAGCAATTCATACCTTTTTGATTTAGTGGCTAATTCGTATGAATTTGTACGATTTCAATTGTATAATTTAGTACGCTTTTCTCATCCCACGATGACGGTTGGGTTTAGGGGTGAGATTTGGTGCCACGCCTCCTTTTAAAAATGTTACGTTTTTGTAGGACTGAACTCGTATGAATTCATACAAATTACCCACTAAACTGACAAAAAGTAAAATGGCTACATTTCCTCATGAGATCAGGCTAGACTCACAGTTAAAAAAATTATTAAATAAAGTAATAATAATAAAACTTTTATGTACATAACGGATGAGAAAAAATTTTAGGATTCTGTTCTGGGAAACCCAATTTACAGTTGTTTATCGTATACCAATTTTTACTGTAGCATTTTTACAGTTTTTTTTTTTTACTCTTAAAATCACACACATTTTTATAAGCATAGTTCATACTCAAGTCATTCAATGTTATAATTAGATTTTTTTGGTATATTCATTTATTTATTTATTTCATAAAGTTTATACCACATCTGCCAAAAACTTTAATGTAGCCGATACACTGACTGCACAGTATATGAAAATAAACTATATAGACTATAAATATAGTCCATACTGTACAAATCATTTACCTCAAGTTTGTTGAAGCCATTTACAGTGTAATTTTTGATCAGATATAAATTTAATTGCTATTACAAATTTGATATAAATCAACAGCTTTGAGATTGAAAGAAGATAGTAATCTAAAAATCATTTTGTAATTGTTTTTGACCTCTTTGTGGTAATGTGTGCATTTTATGAATTCACTTTTATTTCTAAAGTTATGTCATCGTTCCACTTCATTAAGTGGGTGTTAAGAAGATAAAAATAGTAAAACAGAGTGTATTTTATGCATTTATAAAGTTTAGTTATAGTAATCATTTTACAGCTCAACCAATTAGCCTGTTTACTTTGTGTGAGGTTAACTTGTCTAAGCTATTTTTCATGTTTTTACAATGACATTCATTGTGTGGAAAGACGATACCTTAAAACACAGTGCAACTTTCCTATTTTTATTGTAAGTTAGATATTTTAGTACGCTTTGAACATTTTTAACGTGCGATTTCTGAGTTCACAGGATCATAAAACTTCTCCACTTTGAAAAAACTGTCTCAATGCATGAGTTTTATCAATCGCATACAAATGATAATTTATTTTTCAGTTGCCCCATGAGAAACAATTATTGTCTGAATAGGACTCAAGAGATACTGTGATTAAATCACTGAAAATGTATTTGGAATTTGCCAAATATAATGAAGATGTAAATGCAATGCCTTTTCGATATCTTCAGTCAGCTATATGCAATGTTTAATGATGTTACCCCACTGCAATTAACCTTGTACATCAATTTGATGATTTTGCAGTCTGAAAAAACAAACGCTGCTCTCAAGCAGTAAATGAATCAACAAGATAATCTGATTTAATTGAATGATAGAAATTCAATAAGTGATATAACTTTTTCAGTTAACACAACATCTAATGTGACGTGTATTTGGAAACTTTCAACGAAAAAGTCTAAATGCATCCTGTCTAAAAAATTATTCACATTTAAAACACTTTTAATTCCAGGTTTAAAATTTCCAATAATAAGACAAACTGTTCAATTGCTATTCATCTTGTTCTGGTTCAAGGGCAGTACATCTTGGTCACACATGCACTTTGAGTTGTTTTTGAGCTAATTAATTTGTTTTAGAGGTGTCAAAAGTGTTGATGTTCATACCAAACGGTACTCTACCTTAAAAGGTTTACATTTCCTGCTAACATTTAAGTGCTGTCCAGCAGGTTCTTAAAGATATGAGTGATCAGCTGATAGACATGGCTTTCAAGTGCTTCCATGTCTTCTTATCTGTGCAAGCTCTGAGTGAAGAGATGATCATTGTAGCCAATCACACATCTGTTGATTACATAAACCCAATAGCCTATCAATAAATCAAATAAAACTTAATTTTTCTGACAGAATTAAACAAAATAATATATAGATATATAGTGGAGGACATGCTGCCATTGTCTCTCACATTGTTCCACAACACCATTAAAATAGTGTAGATTGCAATGTTTTATATTTATTTTATAGTCATTTGACAAAATATGAGATTTAAAATGAGATTTAATTAAATAATGCGATTTAATTAAATAATTAAATAAAAATGAGATTTAATTAAATAATGCTTCTTTAGTTTTTCACTCTTAATTTTGTTTGCCATATTCATTCATTCATTCATTCATTCATTCATTCATTCATTCATTCATTCATTTTCATTTCGGCTTAGTCCCTTTATTAATCTTGGGTCGCCACAGCGGAATGAACTGCCAACTTATCCAGCATATGTTTTACGCAGTGGATGCCCTTCCAGCTGCAACCCATCACTGGGAAACATCCATGCACACTCATACACTATGGACAATTTAGCTTACCCAATCCACCTATACCACATGTTTTTGGACTTGTGGGGGAAACCGGAGCACCCGGAGGAAACCCACGCCAACACAGGGAGAACATGCAAACTCCACACAGAAACGCCAACTGACCCAGCCGAGGCTCGAACCAGCGACCTTCTTGCTGTGAGGCGAACGTGCTACCCACTGCGCCACTGTGAGGCCCGTTTGCCATATTCAAAAACGTTTTTTTAAAAACTCGTCACACGGTCTGATGACATTGTTTCCTGCAAAGTCATGAACCACCAAATTTGGACTATTCAACTACTATGGACTTAAAATTTTGCAAACCATTTTGTAAACATTCCTGTGCATCCTGCACATTCATTTGAACAGATATATGTTTTATTTTGTATTCCAACAAAAACAGACAGATTCTTAAACAAAATGCTTCCAGTGGCCTAAGCTTCTAAGCTTGTTATTATAATAAGTTGGGTTGCCTTTCCCAGTGCACTCTCTGCCAGCATAATATGAGCGAAATGGAATAAGGAATATGTGGGATTGGCATAATCCCCTCCACTCCACCTATGTTGTTCTCGTAATGGTTTTACAAGATTAAATCCCCTTAGAATAGCATCTCTCCATTTTATGCCAGCATCGTCATGCACATGAATGAAGTGCTGTGAAAAACGCAGCGGATTTGTTGGCTTAGATATTGGCTCATGCAGCATCTATTTATAGGCTTTAATTCTTTTCAATGCCCTGGCTTCAACCCCCAGACCCAACAAAACGTATACCCCATATATATTCCCTCTGTCAGCTTGATGAAGTTTGCTTCCTCTGAGATTGACTCTACTCAATTTTCATTTAATTTAGTTCAGTGATTTCTACAGACTGTGAAGAAATCCTCATCCAGGGAACTGCTGTGGATCTACAAAATGTAGGTGACGCATGCGAGTCTGTTAACAAGCTGAAACTGGGTGGTAACATGAAAAACCTTTTGAATCTCTGATATCCTTTCAGCAGCTCGCTGAATTTCATTATATATTTTCCATACAGAGAGTTTATATCTTCTGAAGTGCACCTCGAGTGGGAAAATGAAACGTCGGGATGGATTCAGATACAGAGTGCATGAAATATCCCACATTATTATGTTTTCTGGGCTAACTTTTTATTCTATGTGTTTTAATAACATAGCAAAGAGACTATCGAATTCATGGCTGTGGCGTCTTGCAGAGACAAATCTGATGATGACGGACTGACCTTGAGGAAACAGCCAGCTTTCTCTCATGCTCTCGCTCTCTTTTATTCCTCTGTTTCCGCCTCATGGCCTGTTTGAAGTGAATGGTGCACCTCACTGATCATAGTGGACCACGCTGAGCTAATCTCAGAGGATGTAGCCCGTGGCCTTGGACCAGAAAGATGGAGTGACTTTGTCAGCATGACTTCAGAATTCAGAAGGAAGTCTTCACAGGAATGTAATTACAGATTTGCCGAACAGCCTGTCAGTCCATTACTATGACATGGGACAGTTTTGGTGACCGCATCCTAGCTCGGGGTATCATTTGCAGATTCAGAAGTGCTTTGCATCTGCTGTCTGAAAGTCATTTGACTGGGGTATCTGTTTCAGTGATAAGTGGCGTGACTTTTCTCTGTTAATGTCAAAGGCTGTCCTCAGCTCTATGGAGAGGTTAAACACAGCAAAACCTCTGAGAGCTTCCAAATTGACATCTCTTGTTCTGCTAGCTTTGTTCTTCCACCTCATTTTATAGACTTGTCCCTTTCACAACAATCCGTTTTATCAATATTAGCCCCTTTATCAAAGGCTTTTTCACCTGCCATTCTCAAGTCAAGTTTGTCTGATTTCATCGACAGCATTTTGGCCCTTTAGGACAGCCCAGCTAAGCTTGTTGACTCTCTCAAGAGCGTGATAGATGGAGTCATGGCTGGTTGGCTGAGTTAGATCTGTACAAATAAACTGCATTCCACCTTTTGAACCTCAGGAGAAAGATATAGAAATGGCCTTGTAGCATAAACCACAACACATGATTTGGACCCTGAGGGCATGGCTGGAGATGTTGTTAGTTTGGTGCTAGCATTAATAGCATGGTATGTTTTGTTGAATGTTTGGTGGTGCAGCTGAAGCTAACTTTAGGGCCTGGACACACCAAGTTGATGTAAACAACTAGCACAGACAAACCCAACTCTGTTGTTGCCTTCTGGTTTTGTCTGGACCAAAAAGTTGCATGTGAACATACCAAACGGATAAAAAGCCAATTGAAACAAGAGTGCGCGTTCTGCACCTGCATGGGAGAACGTGTCTTTCCACACCATGGGAAGGCAGTAGTCTGTTTTCTCACTCCCAATGGGAAAACCGGAACTTCTGACGTACCAATACCAATATCACAGTAATTGTCACTCACCACGCAGGGATTCACTCCTGCAAATATGTCTGATACTTTATTAATCTATATCATTTGCAAATGTTTGGAAATGTAGCAAACTTGCATCCGACCTCTTTGTGTTTCTTTTTGACTTGATTTGGTTACTTGCTATGCCACTTCT
Source organism: Danio choprae (assembly GCA_903798125.1). NCBI lineage: Eukaryota > Metazoa > Chordata > Actinopteri > Cypriniformes > Danionidae > Danio > Danio choprae. The sequence goes on from CAIGQW010053631.1 coordinate 3,744,222, forward strand.
CTACTCGCGTCACACTGGCGCTCTGATTTGTTGTTGAATAGCCAGTCAGAGCTCTCTCTTTAGCCAACACCCAACGTTGATTCGTCATGCTAAATCGGGCCAACTTGATCCAACGTTAACCTGGCAAGAGGCGACGTGTGCAACACACCAGACCGACTGTTGGATTTGTGTTTTCCAGCCCTTAAAGTCACAATAAAATCAACATTTACTCTTCTTATTTTTATATGTATATAGTAGTGCTTGTTATGAACAGTGTTTCTGTGCACTTCATTATTTTGTCAATTTTAATTTTTAATCACATAACTTTCTCTCTCCCCTCGAACGATTATCACATGGAAGGCCTTTCTGTTGGGGCTCGTTTCTCGTTTCCACTCTGCATTTATCCATTCGTCAATTTTTGTTTATTTTGGTAGCAATCCCCGTCTTCCAACAATTCAGTCGGTTTCCAGATCTTACAATCTTAACTTCCATTTTATGGCTATTTTAAAGCAGTGAAATCATAAGGTTTCTCAGTTTCTCTTGATATTTTGCAGAGAAAGAGATCGTTGCACTATGAAAACATTCTGTAGCTTTCAAAATTCAGATCTCCCAGGCCAGATTTTGCTACGACATCTCATTCAGTTGTCTTTCGTTGTGTGCTGTGAGGAAAAAGCAATGGTTTCGCTCTCTTTGACAGCATGGTGCCTCAGAGGCAGAGGAAGTTGCTCACGGCAGGCGAGCTGATGATAATGGAGATCATTTGGCGTACAGCATGTCAGCATTGTTTGGAACTAATGAGAGCTCAGGAGTTGTGAATGCATCGTAATTAACTACCAATCAGCACCTTTGCCTGCCCTCCTTTGTCTTTTATAGCTGATGTGCTTTTGTTTCATAAATCTCATTTTTCTGGCCTCATTATTTTGGCCATGGGCTGTTTCTGGAATTGCATGACAACTGGATATATACACTGCCTGACCAAATAAATAAGTAAATAAAATATTGCTGTTTGGATTTAAGTAAGTAAATACTTAAGAGACTCTGACTGGATCTTCATTACAGTAAATATTAATGTCTCTGGCTTGTTATTTGTTTGGCAACAATTTATGCAGTAGCCTTTTATTTCTTAAGCAACCAATCAGGAAAACCAAGAGTATCCCATGGCTGTTGTCCAGGAAGACAATGAGAGATTATTTAGGATTTAATTTTAGATTATAAAAAAAAAAAGGCATTTTATTTTCACAAATGACTTGACAACCAGTTGCCCTCAACCCCACTAAACATCTTGATATTTGCTGGAAATGGTTCCATTCATGCTTCCATTCTCAGTACCAAATTTCTTCCAAAATGTAATGCTGCTCTTGATGAAAAAACTGTGACATTGCAATATAGTTGTCAAAAGAAATTACCACTGTAATCAAAACTAAAGATGGTCACTAAAATTGAGTAACTAAATGGAACCAAATATTGCCCAATTGTATTTACAATACAGAGAATGTATATTTTCATCATCAATTTATAATAAAGTAATTTAGAGTAATTGAATCTTGCTTGTTCCACAGTTAACCATGTTTAACCGATGCTTATATATTTTCATTTATTCATTCATTTTCCTTCAGCTTAGTCCCTTTATTCATCAGGGGTCGTCACATTGGAATGAACCATCAACTTATCCAGCATATGTTTTACACAGCGGATGCCCTTCCAGCTGCAAACCAGTACTGGGAAACATTTATTCACACTCATACACTACAGCCAATTTAGTTTATTCAATTTATTTATAGCACATGTCTTTGGACTGTGGGGGAAACCGGAGCACCCGGAGGAAACCCACGCGAACACAGGGAAAACATGCAAACTCCACACAGAAATGCCAACTGACTCAGCCGGGACTCAAACCAGCAGCCTTCTTGCTGTGAGGATACAATTACACTATTTAAAGATTGATGTTAATTGTCAGAAATTTTTTTTAATATAGGCTACAATTATCTTTTTTTAAATAATCATTTAGACAGCCCATTTTAGAAAGTGTAGTTAATGCAGGTGTTTTCTGCCAAGAATCCGCATTTGTAGACAATTTGTGCCTTTTGAATAACAGCTCCATATACAGTAACACTAGTACAGTCATGTACTATTACAAAATAGCATGCTGTGTTTTCATCTTACAAAAGGATGAACTGTTTTAAAAATGTTTGTACTATGTTTGAACGAAAGCACTTATTGTGCTTCACGAGTGTGACGGTATCTCTCAGTCTTATAATGTGACTGTCATCAGCTCTAATAATAAACAATAGACTTTAAAAAACATGATATACCAATATACATGTGGGTCAAGGATGAAAAATGTTTTTCCAGTATCCAAAACAATAAAAGTGTAATATAGCTTTTCATTAGTTATTTATTTTTATATTTTATATTATTATTTATTGGTATTATTAGACACTTTTAATGTGTCCTATTTAAGGAAACAACTGCCTATCATTCATTTGAGATTTACAGAAGACATTTAAAAGCTAATTCAGTGTAACACCATTTATTTACCTAAATTTATGTCCGGCATATTCAGAAAAAGAGTAATTTGAAAACAAATTACAAGACTATGTTTAAGATCCACAGTGCTCAAAAACACTAATTAATATTTTTATTGGACATGTTCATACATGGCCACTAAACTAAATATATTGTTATGCTGACTGACAATGCAACATTTCCATTTTTTTGACATTTTGTTTTTAGAAAAGTTACTTGTTTAATATGCTTTCAATGTATGTAAAACCACCTCTGTAAATATGACATCTTGTCTTTGGCCCACATCCTCAAATGTAAAATAAGTGATGTAATGAAATAATAGTCCACACATTACAGGGAATAATAAAAGTAAAAATCCATTATCCTATTTTATTTTTTAAAAGTCCTTACATTTGTATACGCTTGTATTTTATAATGATAATATAGCAAAATTTAATTCCAGATGTCCTCTGTGTCCTCCTGTTCAAGTGCCCCAGGTTTGGTGTCAGTAGATTTGATGCTTTAGCTCATTATCTGACTTGATGGCAGGCAGAAAGCGGTTGTAGGATAGCTCATGCACACAAACACAGAATCATCACAGCCCCGCTGCTGTCAATGTTGCGATGTGCTATATGTTTCAGGGTGTGAGGTACTGGATGTGCTTATCTCTGTTGGCATGGAAACCGCTGACTCGTATCTGTGAAGCAGAACGGTATTTCGGATTCGGCTTTTGGGCTCATGCTAAAATATTGCACCCACATCATAGCTGTGCCTGTTTGACAGACAGACGCTTCGGTGCACTCTGTGACTAAATCCATCATGACTTCCTCTCATCGCCAACAAGTTTGACAGGAATCCACATATTAACCGATTGTGAAAGGTGCATGCAAATGTGATAGGAGCTAGACTGAAAAAAATCATACTTTAAGTTATGTAAAAACATTTTATTTTTTTTCTGTTGAATGCAAAAGGAGATATTTAAATAAAAATGTATTTGACATTTAGTAGGAAAAAGAAAACATACTTTGGAAGTCAATGGCTACCAGTTTCAAACATTCTTTAAAATCTATATGTTTGTGTTTAACAGAAGAAAAAGGTTTGGGTGAGTAAATAATGATTCAGAATTATGTGTTTAATTAAACATAACAAAAGCTCATATATACTGTATCCCAAAAAGATCATTCTGGATGTGTAATAGATGACAACTGAGAATATGCAGCAATGGAAGTCTATTAGGTTGTGTTTCACTCTCTGTTAGGGAATCATGCTGTTGGAGGATATTACTTGTTATCTTCAAGCTATAGCATTTGGTCCCCGACGGGGAATCTTCCACGGTAATGGAACAATCTTTGTGGGATAGAAAGATGGAATGAATGTGTGGAAGAGTGAGGATGTCCTTAAAGGACTGTCCATGGAGGTGTGAATGAGTCAAAGGACTGTTAGGCGTGTGTGCATGTGCGTGTGTGTGTGTGTGTGTGTGTGTGTGTGTGTTTTTTTTTTTTTTGTGGAGAGCCTGTTCTGTCTGCTTACACAGAAAAGTGATTTAGTTCTAATAAAAGAAAGTAAAGGAAAGTAGTTGATGTAGAAAAACCTTTTTCTCTTTATGTAAGTCAAATTTGTAGACAGTTTATTAGTAGTAGTAGTAGTAGTAGTAGTAATAGTAATAGTATAACTCATGCAGTAAAACCAGCCTCCACAGGCACAGAAGTCATTTATTCACAATAAACACTGGAATGTTAAGAGGTGTGACTTTATTTTAAAAAGTGATTTTAATGTTTTATATTTTAATACTTGTGTATTATACCTTTATTAAAGTGTATGAGCTTGCATAATCCACTAGCAAAAGAAACAAAAAATGGTTTATTTCTGTATCTACAAACAGTCATAATGTTAAAGCGATAATTTCAATAATTTCAAAAAAGGGATAAGTGCATAATGTTTTCATGAAGCTATTCAGCTATATGTTTGTTTTTTCTGACATTATAATAATCCCACAATTTAAAAAGAAAAAATGTCATCTATAAACAAGCACCAATTATCATATTGAAATGATCTTTGAAGGATCATGTGACACTGAAGAGTGGAGGTAATGGTTGCTGAAATTACATTCCATTATAAATTTTGTCTTCAAATAATTAATGTTACAGCGTGTTCTAACAATACACAATGTGACAAGATTCCAGCAACAAGCAGTTTGGCTGTCCTCATAAGACTTAACACGACAGAAACATTTAAATACCACACACATTCAGAAGCACAGAATGTATACTGCACTGAAATGAACAAAGTTTGTAATATAATTGATAAGTATTAAACCTCATTAACATTATTAAAAGTGCATGCTGAGTGATTGATGTTGTTGGTTTGCGCTGAGTCACGGTTCTGATGTTTATATTTAAACTATATGTTTGCTAACTATTTTATTTTCAAGATTTGGGGTAAATTATCTGCTGGTACTTTAAGTATGGCTATAAATGGCACATAAAATGTTATTCAAACTCACATTGGTAGCATTTGAGTTAGGGATAAAGTGCATACAGGACTTTGTTATCGCAGAATAAAGCCTTACAGGCTTATCAGCAGCCCGATGCAAAAAGGAGGGCTGTTGTATAAGGTGAAAGTCTTTATTCTGCAAAAACAACAATCCTGGATGTGCTTTATCACACTTATTACACAGCTACTTACCACAAGCATAAAGAATAGACACAAAACATTGTTCTGAGCCATAATAGTTTATTAATTCTTTAATTAAACGCACAACTGAAATTAAGAAATTAAACTGGCCAAGTAAAGCTAATGGAACATACACTAACCTGCACATTATTCAGTCATAAGATGTCGCCACAAACAGTCAAAAATGCTAAATTGACAGAAAAGAAACCGGTTGAATACAGCATATGATAAACTATGTATTATCCATGCACAAGATGGTGCCAAACAGTCAAATACAGTTAAAAATGTAAGTGGATGTGAATGTATTTATTGACAGTCATGGTGATTCAAAGATCCCGGATGAACCTGCGTTAGTTAGTGGTTGTTATCTGGGAATAACATACCTTGGAATATTGCAACTGACCACTCAGAATCAAGAATTCCAGACAGCCGTGAAATAACAAAATAAAGCACATAATCAGCACTTGAGGTAATCGTTGCCATTGTAGTTTTTTATGCTGTTTTTTTTTAGCTGTGACATTGCAGAAAATGAAACCATAGTAGTATTGTACTTTAGTTAGTAAAGTCAATGTTATAAGTTTTGATTATAAAGAGGTTTTTCTTTTACTTTTTTGAGGAAACGGTCCTTAAAAATGTTCTCCTTTACACTACTTCATGTCACACAAAACTTTCCTGGAATGAAAAAAGATGCAAATCTGTGTTAGAGTTTGTCTTCAAGTACCTCTAGCTGCACACAATACCGTAGTAGAAATCCGCTTGATTCCATCAGTCCTAATAACAGAATGAATGCATTCAGCAGTTGTGAGTTCGCTCCAGTGAAAGTCTTCTGCGTGATGCGGCGGTGCTGGATTTGTTGTTTTGGTGTGCTTATCAGTTTCATAACTTACAAAACAACATAATGTTGTGCGAACACGGTCTCAGAGGAATGCAGCAGATTTTATTGATCTCTCTATCACTCATTTCCTCCTTTCTTTTCATTCCCGTCTTGTTGTCACACGCTTGCCTGCTGTACACGTTCGCTTTGCTCTCTCTTCTTCCTTCGCTTTGCTGTGAACAAGAGGCTGCCGGAAAAGCAGGGCAGCGGCAGTTGAAGGAGTTCGGGAGACAGATGCTCTTTGCATCTCTGCTCGCCTGTCTCTTCTTTCCAGAAAGCCCATTTCTGCGTGCGCTTCTGCTGTTACCCATAATGCCTCAGGAAAAGCAGTTAGAAAGTTGAGTGATTTCCAACATTTCTCAACTGAAAGCGTGTGGGCCACTGCTGTGCTTCGTACTGTGTACTCCCTTAAATGCTGTCATTAGATATAATGGAAAACTGTTTCCCTTCCTGAAAAAAAAAAACATGCCTCCCAACTGCACAGGCCCCGCTGTGTCTCTTGGTATCTCAAATTCACAATGTAAGTTAGCTAGTTTATGCATTAAAACAGCAGGTCTTCTTGTAATTGTTTCTGAGGGGTTTTATATTCTGTGAATGTTTGAGATCTTACGTAATCATTTTCAGCGACGCTATTGTCATCGCTCCTATTGCTCTGTGTTGTTCCACATGTGATGGTGTAAGATAAATGAGAGCTGTTCATTTTCCCTTCCGGCGACATAACGTTGGCTTTGTGTGTTCCAGAAAGTAAAGGAACAGCAATTTTAGCACCACATTATAATTTCCTCTTTTTTTTGCTGGTAAGACGAGCTTTATATATAGCCTGTTTCTTTATGCAAAGTGTTTTGTGGTTCATGCACAAAAAAAGTGGCGTTTTTCATTGGTTAGGGTCAGTGGTTGGTCAAATGAACACTGGATGGCTTGTTTATGCATATATTTACTTCATTCAGCCTAATGGTGATGCTCTCGTGCTGATTGACAGGCTTTAAATACGTATGACGCATGTAAAGAGTGATGACTTAGAATTGCTTTAATGTAGACTTTAATGCCTCTGAATGATGTTTTAGATTGCTAAAAGTTGCGGAGGAATTCCTGTGAGAGGAAGAAAATGACTGTTCACAGAACAAACATAAAATGAACACAACAGAACTATATAAAGGCTTCAAACGTATTTACTTTAAATTTACTTGGAAATGTTTATATTAACAATTAATATTTGTGTAAATATCAAAGTAATAACATTAAATCAATACATTATTGCATTTTTCACTGTTTTCCAGTGTATTTACACTGATTTATTGCTGCTTTTATTGTAAAGTGTTGTAGCCTGCTGACGTTTTAATGGCATCTGGAGTTCATGTTCTACTCAAAATAAGACATTCATTTCATAATCCAAGCCCTCTTACCCCCCCCAAAAACATATGTAACTGTGCTGTAACATTTTTACTATCGTGTATTGTGTATTGATAGTTTGTGACCTGTGCAAAGACCTGCCAGGCAAAATAATGGGCCATAATGGCAGATTTCCTTCTGTTTAAGCTGTGAATGTTTGGATCACATTTCAACAGAACAAAAACAGATATGATCAATACAACTGTAAATGTTTGGCACTAGGGATCCATATACAGCACCTTCCAGTATTTCAGTATTTAAAAAGCAGTATTTCAGTAATTAAAAATCATCAGGGTCGTGCCAGAACTCTAAATCGCCAACATTTACAACTATCTTGTGGAGAATCCCTTAGTGATTCAGTCATTGTTGACGGGGTGTGTGTCTGCTTTTATATTATAAAATATGATCATTCACTTCTGCTATTTATACTTTGGCTTTGCATTTTAATTTATACTTTAACTGCAAATTACAGTAGAAACCTTACAAAAATAATGGTTTCTCTAAATGGCCTGTGTGTGCTGTGTAATCCTTTTGTTACCACTTCATGTACTGTAAAATGTGTGTAGATTTCCTTCCCCTCTGTCTTACTATCCTCCCTTCATGACACATAATCTAAAGTTGCTCTTCAATTATTTAATTCTGACAGGCCTCTTCAAATATTAATGCCTTAATGGAGCTACTGTGCCGAATGGGTGATGTAAAAAAAACAACAACAATTAAGTAATATGTACAAGATGCCATATGTGTTTTGCAGGGCATTCTGTATAAGTGAGATCACATAGCAACCGAGAGCCCTGCGTGCTGTGCGTGAAAGAAACCAGAGCATGAAATGAATCTGAGCGCTAATCAAGGCATGTTTTAGAACATCACTGCTACATGTATAATCAAATTAATTTGATTAATTGTCTGAGAGTCGCATTACTCTCTGTCGCTCCCTGTTATATTCTCCAGCGCTTCTGATGAAACGTTTGTGTCTGGAAGGACGGATGGTTCTGCTGATTCTGTGCAGATTGGCCATAATGATGGAGTCACATGAATGTTCAACAGCTAATGGAGCGTTTCTATCAAATGACCAGAGCGATCCCTGTGGTTTCCAGAGCTTTCCTACCCACCCGTGTCTGCTTCATCATTGCTGCTTTTTTCAAGAAGCTAAGCCAAATTAACTCTTCAAAACTGCCAATGGATGTTTGATTTAATTTCATTGAACTCAATCTGCACAAATTAGTTTAAGAATACGTCATGACAATTGTTATGCTTCTGAATATTTTGTGTTCCAGAATATTGTGTACTCAGATTGCCACAAGCAAAATCCCTTGAATATATTTCAAAGATTTTATACTACAGACCTTACAAACGATGTCAAATCTTCCTTGGAAGTGTCCGATGTAGCAGCTCGCTGCCTTGTAAACAAAACTTTAGCTTTTTAGGTGGAATGGCACAGCAACCAATCAGTCAGATTGGAGCTGTCTATTTTAGCAGCTCTAGCAATTCTTGGAAAAAAGCATACATCAGACGGTGAACACCAGTCGGGGGTCCATGGCCATGCCACATGAGGCCATCTTTCTTGTTAACTTTTCTACAAGAAACCAATTTAAATTAGCTGAAACCGGCCTTAAAATTAGCTGAACAAAAAAAGGACAAAAAATCCTTTAAAAAATTGAATTTACATTTTAGAAAAGATTCAGTGATAGTAAAGTCATTTCTGAAAGATTTATTGAGAGTGTCTCAGCTTTTTCAGTGTGCACATTCAGCATGTCTAGCACTGTCATTATTAATATATAAAAGAACTCCAGTTTATTGCAGCAATAGAAGTAATGCATATATTTGCTTTACATTTTATCCGACACACCTGTTAAGTGCCATTGCAGACTGTTTAGTTATAGGTAGTAGAAAGATACAATTTATTGCATTGAACTAAAATGATGTACTAAATTGATTTGTATGCACACCAGTGATTGAAAGGTGATGCAAAAAATAACTGATAAGAAGAACCCTTTGTAATTATACATTCAAAGCAAAACTCGTCCAATCCAAGATCTGCTGTAGTTTAAATGAGCTCCAAACACAGACTGAAAATTGTCATTCAAAAATGGCAGTCTGGAAGAGGAACATTTTTTCAGGGTCATGCTAGCATTTCACTTGTCAAACTGCTGAATGTGTTAGAAGCTCCTTCCTTTGTAAGTAAACGCTTGGAATGAAAGTTGCTATTTTTACACATCAGCGAAAAATCTTTTAGGAAAACGGTCTGTCTAGAGGTGTATGACAGCATACACAGAGAAGATTGTGTGTGCGCTTGCCTTTGTGTGTGTGTGTGTGTGTGTGTGTGTGTGTGTGTGTGTGTGTGTGT
>CAIGQW010053631.1:3753998-3789567 GCA_903798125.1 Danio choprae
TGTGTGTGTGTGTGTGTGTGTGTGTGTGTGTGTGTGTGTGTGTGTGTACACGCAACTGTATGTGTGTGCGTTTGTGTATGTGCATGCGTGTGCACATGTGAGGCCCCAGACCTGGGTGTAATCAGCCAACTGTACCAGTGGCACTGCTCTAAGTCTGATTAATGAAGCTGTTTATTCCGCACCTCATCAGCCACTGCCAGCGAGCACTTCACTCCCACAGGGAACAGCACTTCACCAAGAAATGGAGAGAGAGAAGAGATGGGATTTGTGAGACCTGGAGGAGCGAGATAGGGAGAGGAAAAGGTTTTTTCGAGAGGACAAGGAAAAGGACAAAATGAGAGGCAGAGGACAAAGGTTTACAGCCAGAGCACACGCTCTTGAGTTCAGTATCTGCTCTTTATTTCTCCTCAAAGGTCAGCACAAGCACAGATGCCCTAATCGCTTCAAACATCTGTCTCAGCCCACCTCATGACACTGACTTTAAAACTCTCCCACAGACTCAGCCCTTAAAGAGATATTCACCTTAAATTTACAATTCTGTCATAGTTTAAGCCAAGCTTGCACTACTGGAGTTTTAGGCAGATTTATGGCCATTATACCCGTCTTGTCAATCAGAGAAAAAAAAAATATATATATATATAGGCCTAGAAAATCTGGTAATAATAGGCATTTAATCTGGATTCAACAATCAAACACAGAACAGTCATACTATACATAAGAATATTTATGACTGATTATGTCACCAGCATGCCTGCATGTGTAAACTTGAAAAACTATTAATAATGAATTATAAGAAATAAAAGAAAAGCACTTGAGAGAAATTGCCTCCGTTTTGAATAGAGCTTTAGTGCAAAATCGTTCAACAAATCGATTCTGCATTAATTCTAGGATTTTTAAAATGCACTGCCATTTTCTCTTGAGTTGTTTTTGAGTTTAGTTTTTCACAGCAGATAGCAATCCAGGCTAGTTTTTAATTGTACACTCAAATGCTCATGAGTCATGTAAATTGGTTATTATTCATTCATTAATTTTCCTTCGGCTTAGTCCCTTTATTCATCAGGGGTTGCCACAGCGACCAACTTATCCAGCATATGTTTTTCACAGCGGATGCCCTTCCAGCTGCAAACCAGTACTGGGAAACATCCATACACCCATACACACTCATTCACACACATACGCTACGGTCAATTTAGTTTATTCAATTCACCTATACCGCATGTCTTTGTACTGTGGGGGAAACCGGAACACCCGGAGGAAACCGAAGCTAACACAGGGAAAACATGCAAACTCCACACAGAAATGCCAACTAACCCAGCCGCCACTCGAACCAGCGACCTTCTTGCTGTGAGGCAAGAGTGCTAACCCCTTATTATGTCACATTTTTAATGTAAACACAGCTCACTATGAGCAGTCTTTTAGTTCGTGAATCTTCCCTAACTTTATCAATGAATATTTTAGGTTCAGCTGGTATTTGTAATGAAAGGATGCAGGCAGAGTACAGCTGTGTGTAAAGCTTTTAGCAACATCTGCTGTTAAAAACTATGCTCTATAAAGATCATCACATCTCTAGTTTTGTATGTATCATAAGTGGAGAAAGCTATGTGTGCTAATTTAAAAATGTAAATTATTGTGTACTTGCTTACCGTTGGCTATCGAATCCCAAAACCACCTATGACCCACTTGGACTGAATCAGAAAGTAGATTTCAGTGCCTCATTTCTGTGCCAGATAAATGGAAATGTGCATCTTTATGTGAAGAAATAGTCTACAATATAGGCTATAATTATATAGGAATGGACAGCAGTTTAAATGGGTAACCTACAGTATAAGTAATATAATGCAATCTGTACTTATATTTTTATTTTGCTTACTGTACATGCACAGCTCAGGTATGCCCAATATATATTTTTTTTTTCAGCAAATGAAATGAAATGATCTGCACACTTTAAATCGAGACATGTAGATTGGAAGGACTGCATTTATTTAATTAATGAGCAAGAGATTGTATGTGTCTGCAGCGTTTTGAATAATTAGTAAAAATAAGTGTACAATAACTATTTTCTCATCATTGTAGGTATTTAGTAGGGGTGTTCCAATCCAATGCTCTCTGTATTCATTCAGTACTTGCCAAAATGACTAGATCAGATATTGTTGGAGTTGGAGAAGTGTAATCTGATCCAATGCCAGTGTTGTGCCAAAACATTATGCTCCCCCTCACTGAATTCGCTGTCTGATTGCCTATTCTCAAACATACATCCTAATCTTAACCCTACCCTACCCCACACCTAATCCTAACCCTACCAATATTCTGGCAAATGAGGTGGTATTTTTCAGCATTTCACCTGACCTAATACTAAATTTCACACAAAAGGTGTGCCCTACTTTAAGCAGCGCCACACAGACTGACCGGTACATAACACCAAAACACCGCAAGAGAGACCAAAGATAATGCACTGGAATATACTTCAGAACCACTTTCACAACATCCTGATGCAACACACTGGTCAGTCTGTGCCAGAGCATATAAGCAAAAGCGGAGGACACTCAGCTCAATATTTCACGCTGAGGGCTGTTCCGCTCTCACTCACCGGTAAACCAAATCCCTCTCAGATACCACTTGGGCAGAACATTTTTACAGTTGGTCTAATTGTTTTTTCCTGTTTATTTAGAAGTTCTTCAATACATTTCTGAACTGATGATATGAGTACCATTTTAAGCAAGCCGAATAATTTTCAGTGAAATGTCGATGTGACTTTGTTTAATTTCATGAGGTTACATTACAAGCATCGCCAGATCAGTAGACCTAAGCATTTATTTAGTTGTTTAACCGTAAAACGAAAGGAAAAAATATATATAAATATAAACACATACTTGCATACACCACATTTTCTGGGATTGTATTTGTTATTATTTTTCTGTTTGCTCCTTTGTTGGTTTAGGCCTGTCATGGATAAATAAAAATGACATTAAAACGACCAGTAGGTAGTGTCCAGTCCCTGTCTTAAAGGGGTAGTTCACCCAAAAATGTTCAAAACCTATGTGAATTTCTTCTGTTAAACACAAAAGAAGGTATTTTGAAAAATACTAGTTTCTGGGACCCATTGACTACCATAGTAAGTTTTTTTTTTTTACAAGGGAAGTTAATGTGTCCCACCAACCAGCATTCTTCAAAATATCTTCTTTTCTATTACACAGAGGAAAGAAAGCTTTAAAACCAGACGATGAAGCATAAAGGATGAGGTAATTTTACCTGGTTGAACTGTCCCTTTAATAATGTTCCTTTTTTTTCATAATGGCTGATTTATTGTTTTTTCTTCTTACTTGTCTCACCCTTAAACACCTCGAGCATTAACCCTGTGTATAAAAGCAGTGTACTGTAAGTCTCACAAAAAAAAGAAATAACACAGATTCATGTATCTTCCTCCATCTCCATAACAACATCCAGGCCTCTAAAATGAAGCCATCATCACACAATAGGAAAGAAGCACATTGACAGCAAGAGAAAATTACACCACTCGTCTACACCAATCAGTGTAATAACTCCATATCGTACTCTCGCAGGAGAATCATGCTTGATAATACATGTGGTGTGTCCTGGTTATTGAGGGAAGCACACACAACAGATGAAATCACACAAGTCATAATGGTGATGTGGGGAACAACATCGATATATTGAACATCTGAAATTGTCTGCATTTCGAAGACACAAACCGGAGTAGGAGCACAGCTTATATCGAGCTCAGGTTCAGTTTCACAGCTGGGCTTGTGGTTAATATGTCAATACACTGATCTCATGGGTTATGGTTTCATGTGTGTATTCGATCGTCTTGGGTAAACTGTGCTTTTGTCAGTATTCTTTTAACCAAGGTCTGTTGTTGTGATGAGCTTCTTGCTGTTTCCGTCTTTCTCGGCTCCCCATTTGTTTGATCTAGGTCTGACAAAGTCTCTTGCCGTGCAATACTGTGTGGCAGGACTGAATGAGGAGCTGCTGCTGCCAGCAAGATGGCGCCAGCCCATCTTCTCTTTCTGTCCCAGGAATCTATACATCCACCTGTTGACGATGCCTCTCACACTTAATGCAGTACTAGCTTACTTAAATCAGGATCACACTTGGCAAGCTAGGAAGTCATTTTGTGGAGTAACTAATGATCTCCTCCTCTCTTTGTCTTTCTTTTTTTTTCACAGATTTGTTCCTCACCACCACATCAAATGAATTCGAGACCTGGATCAATAAGGTAGATTAAAGCATTAATTCCTCTTCTTTAGTCTTTAACACTAGGGTATTAAGAGAATTCCCACTTGTTGCAGTCATTCATTTGTATGAACATTCTAAACATTCAGTTTTGTTTCGTTATATGCCAAAAACAAATCAGGTATAATGGCAAACAAACATTGTAGGTTTGTTCTACCTGTTCATTTATGGAGGATGCAGTAGACTACCTCAATCTGGCACACTTTACTGAGAATGTACATCACTGATTTTTTTTATGTGAGATGAAGCGATACTGTTTAGAGAAACATTTATTCTAGCATGACTTTCTCAGAAACTCCTGTTAAAATTACTGTGAAAGCAATCTCATAATTAAGTCACTGGGCAAGTGAACAAAACTAAATCTGCAAAAGTGCACTCAACAAAGTCGAATCGAAATGCATCTGACTGGCCACTTTGTGTACAGTCTATGGAATTGTGTGATTTCAATGGATTTGCTCTTCAGTGTTTGGAGTTTCAGCAGAGAAAATTAAACCACACTGAACTGAACTGAACAAAACTGAACTTTAACTCTGAAAACTGGACTGTCACAGTTTCAATTTCATTTTACTAGAACTTCTGTTAAGCTGCTTTGACACAATCTACTTTGTAAAAGCACTATAGAAATAAAGATGAATTGAATTGAATTGAATTTGGTTATTATTATCTAAAAGAAACCCACAGCAACATGAGCAGATCCCAATCAAATGCTTTGAATTGACACCTTCAAATCATTTACATGGGCAGCGTGGTGGCGCAGTGGCGCCTCACAGCAAAAAGGTCGCTGGTTCGAGCCTCGGCTGGGTCAGTTGGCATTTCTGTGTGGAGTTTGCATGTTTTCCCCGTGTTCGCGTGGGTTTCCCCGGTTTTCCCCAAAAGTCCAAAGACATGCGGTATAGGTGAATTGGGTAAGCTAAATTGTCCGTAGTGTATGTGTGTGAATGAGAGTGTATGGGTGTTTCCCAGTGATGGGTTGCAGCTGGAAGGGCATTCTCTGAGTAAAACATATGCTGGATAAGTTGGCGGTTCATTCCACTGTGGCGACCCCAGATTAATAAAGGGACTAAGCCGAAAAGAAAATGAATGAATGAATGAAATCATTTAATTTTTTTAACTTCATGTGTATTTTGGTGAAATTGTTGCTATAAGCTCTTTTATTTCTGAACTTAATGGGCGTACAGTTATCCATGCTTAATTGCTAGAAGAATTGCATGGAAATAACATTTAATAGCATATAACAAACTAATCAAAAACATACCACAGAAAGCTGTTCTTAATTGGACTAGTTCTTTTAGGGATTCATCATAAGGCTCAAATTGATCTGGAAAAAAACCGTGCCGTTGTTGCTGACCTACAGCGTGTACATGGAAGTGGCTTTTGGTTTTCCTTCAAGGAAAAGGCAGCTGACTGGGCAATATCTGACCAATCAGAGCAGAGTAGTCTTTGGGAAAAGAGGGGTTTAGAGAGAAATTATCTTCGAAAGAAGGCTTTGGATACATCTTTATTTATTATAGAAGGCATTCAAAACATTATGAACTATTGAAATTGCGTAATAGGGACATTTTAATATTTTTGAGGAAATTTTGATACATTTTTGTTAAGATTGTTTGATCTTTAAAAGAACAGAATAAATTTGAAAAATAATAGTTATAATTTGTAACATTATAAATGTCTTTCCTGACAACTTGATTAATGACTTTTCCTGAATTAAAATATTAAATGAATACTTCACCCAAAAAATGAATTGCCTCACAATTTACTCTGCCTTATGTGGTTTGAAACCTTTATGAGTTTCTTTCTTCTGTTGAACACATAAAAAGTTATTTTGAAGAATGCTGGTTGATGGCACACATCGACTTCCATAGTATTTTATTTATTTTTTTGTCATTGAATACAATCAGCCAGCATTTTTCAAAATGCCTTTCAACAAAAGAAAGAAACTCAAATCAGTTTTAAACAAGTGAAGGGAGAGTAAATGATGAGAGATTTTACTTTTGGGTGAACAATCGCTTAAATTCTTTTCAACAAAATCTTACACATACTGTACACAAAGTGAAGGGAAATTATGGGTATAAGGACATAGAATGGCATCAGGAGCAAAAATAAAATACAATAAATTCCTTCCCACAGTCATCCACAAGTTCTGACTTCAACATGTTGCTTACAGCACTGACATACAGCGAGCGTAGGTTTTAATGTGCAAGAACACAGAGTCAGAGGTCAACTACAGGAAGGAGAGCTAAGAAAAGAAAAAGTGTGTTGACAGGCAGGAAGATGGATGAAAGACTTAAAGCTAGGAAAACTAGAAAATCAAAGGTGAAAAGTGTAAGAAGTAGAGAGCGAGTTGTATAAAGGAGCATCTGCGAGCAAGGGGGAACTGCAGAAATAGCAGATGATGAATAGTTGAACAATGCGAGCAAGAGAAAGAGAGAATTGCAGTGTGCCGCAGTGACCCAAACTGACTGTAAAAGGTCACCAGTGTGTCATCTTAAAGCACTGTTTTTTTTTTTTCGGAAGCATTTCCCCCTGCCCTCTATTCTTTTCTGCTTCAGAGATAGAGAGGGAGAGAGAGAGGGAGGGAGAGAGAGAGAGAGAGAGATAGAGAGAGAGAGAGAGAGAGAGAAAAGTCGGGTTAGATCGCCTCTCCTCTTCCCGCAGCACGCCTCATCATTTCATTCTGAGGGCGAGAGGCTGGTGACAGAAGTGCACAAATGGATAAAATGGCGTGCTGTGGTGGAAATACAGAAAAGGAGGAGATAAGTGGGTGGATGATTAAAGAGGGGGAGCGATGGGCAATTGCTAATCACATCTGAGGCAGCAGCCATTTTAGACTCTGCTTAGTTCATATTCCTTGAAAGAGGCTTAAGGGATCTGAATGAAAAACACAGCTGATTGGTGACTAGTCTTTGATTACTGACTCTTACATGCAAAAACAAACACTTGCGCGTGCACACACACACACACACACACACACACACACACACACACACACACACACCTGACAGGCAAGTGGCTCCCAGTAAAACTGCAGTAATCCTGCCACTATTTACTATGAGGTTTTTGAGTTAACAGTCTTTGGTCACAGGCCAGTGCCCTCTGCTTCCTGTAGCACACTCCGTTTTAATTACTTTCCTCTCGCTCTCCTTAAACACTTATTCCCAGCTCTGATTATACACACACGCTCACACACAGCAGCTACAGTGTTTGTTTAAATTGAAAAGCTTCGGCTGTAGTCTGCATGCAAAGTCATTACTGTAATACAAGACACCATCAGTCATTTGAGCAGCCAGACTGAGCAGCCCAAGCAAACAAACAAACAAGACCGAAAATATTAGCCCTGTGATTTGTTTTTTAGCTACATTGCATCATTTGTGTTTTTGTTTTTTGTCGGCTCAAGTTGTTGAGTTAGGCTGTCCCCCCTACCATTTGGTGAAGTTCCTATGTGTAAATTGACATGAAAATGAATGCATCCTCACACGTTCGGTGCTTGTTCGCACGTCAGTCGCTTGTGAGCTCAATCATGGCCAACATGCCAAAACTCAATCTGTGCAGTGCCGCACTTTAGCACACAATATGTTGGTCGCACAAGAGCCACGCAATCAATCCACACTCTGCGATTATGATCTAGAGCTCAGTAAGGCCAACTTTAAGTGCCTACTTTAATGTATATGAGTTTTAATGTATATGAGTTTTAGTTCTTCTTTTATGTCATATCAGACAGCTGAGCCTCATAAAATAAAAGCTTCTTTTCAGAACGATTGAACAAAATTCTATTATTATTTGTATTATTGTTAGCAGTGCCTTTGTAACACGTTCCATGTATTTACTATAGTATTAACAACAAATTATGCATAATTATGTGCAACTAACCTTAGACCTTTTTATTTTAATTGCATTGAAGTTTGCTAAATATTCATCAAGATAAATAGAGTTTAAAAAAGAAACATGTAGCAAATTATTTATTGTTGTGCAGCGCAGTTTGGATGCAGCATGCCAATAAAACCTAATAAAGAAAAAGCAGTAAATGGGTTATTTGCTGCTTTGAGCTCATTTTAGGATACAAGGATGGATATAACATGTCTGGACACATAGTTTATAGATTGTCTTGTTTTTATTTATTCATTATTAATACATTTGTGTGTTTGCCTCATGAAAGCCTAACTAAGATTGTCATATTCTGTTTCTAGTTTAACAGTGCATATCAAATGTAATACTGGCCTGGTAATAATTTAAAACTAAATCAAATAAATTGATCTAAAAAACACATACAAATATACATGTTGGACTTTTGTGGACTCCAATCTGATATTTTCCCTGAATGAAAATATAGCACTGTGTTATTTCAAGTGGTCCATTGTGCAGTCAAAATCAGTGACAAAGTCTGCCCCAAAACTGTAATAATCTCTATTACTTTGTTTGTGATTTGTATTTATTGGTTAAATTCACCAATACAATGTTTGTGCAGCAATGTAATGTCATTTTTGTTGTTTTGATATGAACATAATTTGGAACTGTACTTTTTATTTCTAAGAGTTTCATTTTTCTGCCTCAGCCTTTGAGAGAAGTTTTATTTTAATATGAAGTATATCATGTTTTAATGTACAGGTATGTGATCAGATATAATTGTCACGTTCAGTGGATGGGGAAATGAGCGAGGACTCAAAATGAACTAAAATGTGAGTTTATTACAAAACAAAATAAAAAGACAACAAAAACTACCCTGAGGGGGAAAACATTAACATAACAAATAAACAAACAAACTTGGCTGGGCAGGCTGGCAGGAATCAGGGCTGGAAGAAGACAAGACAGGACAAGGCAATATCTGAATAAACTAATAATGAGTTAACAAGGAGGGTGGGATTAGACAATAGACAGGAGAGCACATGACACAAAGAAACAACATAAGCCATGTGCTCACGTAAAACAGGACTAGAATAAGCAGGCAATGAGAGAACTCATTAACTGCGTGCTCACATGAAACACAACACTAAAGCACGCGACCACGATGTAAAAACCAGACCACATGCTTTAACAACACCAACACAAACAGAACGCAAGACACAAGCACACGATAAATGAAAACACTTATCGTGCAGTCACACATGCATGGCATGCATGTTCCGATCCCAGCGCCAACCGAAACAAAAAACCAATCAGACTGGAGTGAGAATGAAAACACCATGCCGCAAACAAAATAAACACACAGAGCATTCGCGCACCCGCATCCAAGACGGCGCTTGTACAAGACAGACAATAACAGAAAATAAGTGCCTGACCCAAGAAAACTTGAGCCTAGCACAACATACAAGACATAACAAAAGACTAGTGTCTGAACTCTGCCACCAAAACAAGAATTAACAAGACCGAAGTGGCAGAATCCTGACCATAATAAGCCAGGAAACGAAGTTAAATTGAAATAAATAAATTATAATTAAAATATAAAAGATTGGAAAATGTAAGATAATGTAAAAATAATAGATTTTTAGTTGTGCCATTATCAACTCTAATATGGGCCTCCATTTTACATACAATATATTGAAAATACTATAATGAGACTGTGGGAGGCTGAGATATTCAGTATTTTTTTATTCATATACTCTAAGGTTTTCTTTCTCTGCACTACTTGTTAAACAGCCTGGGATTTAACATGGTAATGCCAGAGCAGCAAGAGCCTTTTTTGTTGAAAAACAATTAATTACAGCTATTCACTCCATAAATCTCTTAAAATGCGTAGCTCCTATTATAGCAAAATGCTTTCTGTTTGCTAATGATCGTCAAACTGCGAAGTTCAGCATTTAGTAAGCATTAGCAAAACGCCTCAGTCCAACAGCCCTCAGAGAATGTTACGGCACATCCTCTTTTATAGCCTTTACAATTCCAATAGTGCTGCCTGGCTGTTTTTAACTGCCTGTAGGGAAGATCAAAATGACTGTACAACATTTCCTGTCTGGAAAATAATGTGAATTTGGGCCCTGACCAGCCAGAACTTGAAAAGAATATGAAAATATTTGTTCATGATTTTACATCACTCAAGTGAGTTGATTGTATTATTGGAGGAGAGGATAGTTGGGGATTTGTAGAGTGATGGGATGGAGTCTGCATCAACAAAATGTTTAAAATTCTGATAGCATGTATGTTTTATTTTTTCTTCTGTGAACTTTTAACTAAGAAAGGCATTGTTATAAAAAAAACAACACTGGCCTAAATGACTTTCATAATATGGACATACAAAAAACTAAATAAATCTTTAAAATATATTCAGTTAAAAGAGAATAAAGAAACACATCAAGTCATAAACAAAAGAAATGCCTTCAGTATGGAGTGCTTTAAGGATCTGAAAGTTTTGTAGTCAAATTTTTCTCAACATTGTCGCTGTTTGATTATTATCGATGACCTCAGAAGCAAGTTTAATGCACTTAATACAAACTGATTTACAGATGGTTTTGGCATAGCTGATACAGTTACCTTTTACATTTAGTCATTTAGTAGAAGTTTTTATCAAATGCAACTTACAAATGAGGATAGCACTTTAGATCAACGAACAGCAGTAATATATAGATGCCATGACAAGTTAATTTAGTTTAGCTTTTTTTTTTATTTAGTTTAGTTTTTTTTTTCTTTGTTTTTTTGCCTGACATAACTGACTTTACATTAAGTTTCCATCATAAAAGTATCTTCTGCTTTTGCATTTATGTTTTGCAGAGTAGAAAGCATTTTAAACTGACAACACAGAAATGTCAGCAGGGTCAAACACTGAATTACAGCATCAACCAAAAGCCTGGCTGGTTCATGTCATTGCTTTGCCTGTATATTCACCCAAACCTTTCTAGACATTACAGTATGTATGTTTGGATTCTTGCTCGTGTCATTTTTATTGGTGTGTAATATCATCTGGATATGTAAATGCTTTCAGCTGTAGTTAAAAATTTATCTAAGAATCAATATCTTCCCCACCTCTAGTTGTTAATTACACGAGTAAACAACAGAATTTGTATCCCATTTATCCCATGATTTACTCACCCTTAAGCCATCACGAGGTATTACTTTCTTGTTTCAGTTGAATGTAGTTAAAGTTATTTTGAAAGCTATATTTGGCTTTTGCTGCTCTACAATGGAAAAATGCCATTGTTCAAAAAAAGTCCAATAAAGTGCATCCATCCATAATAAATAAGTACCTCATATGGTTCCAGGGGGTGAAGAAAGGTCTGTTTTAGAGAATCCAAGCCATATTTGGATTCAGTACAGGAATTAAATATCCATATTTAAAACTTTACAAACCTTTTTGTGAAACTTCCAGTGAGCATCGGCTGTCATCGTATTCTCCTTTTGAGGGGCGTTTTTTGGTGCATTTAGCACCACCAGCTGGACAGTTCACCAGAGGTTACACAAATTTAGTTTTAAATATGGATTTTTTTTCATATAAAATGCATGGATTCGCAACAGGAGACCTTTATTCACCTCCCAGAGTCTTATGGGGCACATTTTATTATTAATGGATGTGTTTTATTGGATCTATTTTTAGACTACTAATAAAAAAACTGTTGCCCTTTGCCATTGTATTTGGCTGCAAAAGCCAAATATGATTTTCTAAATAATTTTTACTGGATTCGACTGATTGAAGAATGTTATATACACCTGAGATGCGTTGAGTGTGGGTAAATCATGGGATGTTTTTTATTTTAAACTGACTCTTTAAGGACACCAACAGTACAGTATGTATATACAGTACATTACATCAAGAGTTCTCCTACCAGTAAAATTTCGTACTTAGGAGTTTCATGAGTTTTCATGCTTCACGTTGACTTTAAGCTTTTCAAGAGTCAGAGTTTTAAGAGATGTGCGGGTTGACCTCGTTGCTATGGATGATGTCCATATGCTCTCTGACTCACTAATATGCATGCACTATTATGATGTGATTATAATGAGATTTTGTAAAATTGCAAGGAAATGTTACCATATGTAAAAGCAATACTTTGATTTTAATATTATGATTCAAATCATAGTTGCAGCAAGCATACTCTGAAGGTGGCATTTGCCAATTTTAATTGAAAAATAAATGCATGTAAACACCTTAATTGCCTAATTGGTGTTCTGACCAAAGTGCACATGTGCTTGTGAGGGTGGCAGTACAGAAATATATGTGGCATCTTTACATACAATGATTTGGGGGATGTGAATAAATACATCTCTTTTTTACCAACTGAGGCAATGACCCTGTACTGCCCAGCTTGTAGAGTGATATTGCCACCCTCATCTTCAGTGGTATAGGACAGGTGCATGAATGGAAAATCATGTAGACTCATTCGGTGACAAACAAGTTCACAAAGCTGAATAATTTTCGTGACATCCTGAAATTTTCTCTTCTCTCCGAATCGCTGGACTCTGTTAGCACAACTCGCTTCCATCAGTCTTTGCTTTTTACCCTTGTTCAGAATGTGACAGCTGTACAGGCAAACCCAGCTGAAGGGGTATTGCTGTCATTTCTATGGAACCAAAATACCTAGAATACGACAATGCAAATATGTTTTGCATTAGACGTAAATAAATCAAAACTGCGGCCAGTGACACACCTACACTTTGTGTTGTCATTTGTGCTGTGCAGTGGGGTATGCGAATAATTGCAGTGAAAACATCACACAATTCTTAGGGAATAATATAAATTGTTATTCATTATGTCATAATCTGCAATTTTTAAGTTTTGAGACAGAAGGCAATAGCCATTTTTGTATAGTTTGTGATTTGGTCTTATAGTGACTTAGAAGTCCTCTTCACTACTCTGACATTTCACAGTTTAAGGAGCTAGATTTCATTTTCATCCTAATTTTTGGACTGGCGCAGTATTCATTTTTAAGTTAGGAGTTACTTTTATCTTTACGTTTTGTGAATGCGGGCCCTGATCAAAATTAGAAGCAGAAGTTTTTAGAAATAGAAATTAAATTTTGTATCTGATATTAATTTCTTAAAACCGAATGTCTCTAAAGGCACTCCCTCCTTAGGAGCATTGATTCTATCAAGTAATTCTCCGGCAATACACACACGTTTACTCACAACCCCCTGAGGGCAACATGCCGCTGTTACAGCCCCTTCCTATTAACATCAGTGTTCAATCAATCCAATGAGACGGACCCTGTGACTCAACACAGCCTCATTCTACTCCGAGAAGATTAGGGTGAGCAAGTCAAGTCGCCATTATCTTTACATAAGCCACAATCACATTACAGTTGAGCTGCCTCCCGCAATCATACATCAATCGATATTACACAAGACCGCCAGATGCATGCCTGCAGTTTGAGAGCAAAGGCTCAAGGGAGTTTTCAATGGAGATAGATAAACACTGTCCACACAGAAGGAAGGAGGCACTTGAGTTTTGCTCTTCGTGAGAATTATGAACAAATCCCTCAGGCCGCATAAAACAGCTTCGTTTATCAAGTGGGACAACCACAGCAAGAAGACAAATAATGCATATAATCCATTGTGGAGCCAAATTAAGCAGTCTTTTTTTATGAAAGTACAATCTGATTGATTAATACACACAATATATGTTATATTTTAAACAAATAAAAGTGCCGCGGCAGACCTCATTGTTTCAGTTGACCTAGATGATGTTTTTAAATAACCTAGTGTTTTTAAGAAGTACTGTTACAGGCAAGATTCACAGATGCTCTCATTTTGGGATGTTTCTATATTTTTCTCCTATTCCCCTCTGTAATTGTGAGCTAAAGCAGTATGTGTCATCACACATAATGAGACCAATTACCACTCTGCCATCTTGGTTTTTTGAAAGACTTTGAAAGCTGACAGAAACACTGCATCTGGCCGAGCTAAAGTGATTAGACCAAGGTGTTTTGTGCTGACAGAGCCTCAGATGGTTCTGGAGGTAATGAAGCGATTTATGGTCAGTTACAGGTTGGTGATGGTGGAGAAGGGAGAGTTCTTGTGTAGTGCTGGAGAAAACTGACTGGGGAAAACTAGCTGTTGTGGGTCAGCTTGCTCTTAAAAACACTTAATACACATTGATGATCTTACATAGTTAGCACATCCTATCACAGTAATAGTGATTTTAATTGTTTGTAATTTTAATTGTGTGTAATTACATGCTTATTGTCTCTACAATGAGTAGCAATTTTATTAATATTGTTTTGTCTAAATAGTTATTTAAAGCTAGACTGGTTATGATGATCTGCTCATAGTTCAAACCAATCATCAGAGTGAGGAAGGAAAGGTACTCCCTCAAAAACTGAATGAAAATCATATTGTGATGCAAAAGTACAAAATAAATAGAATAATGAAAAATAAATCTTTATAATTAGGAGACTTTTGTGTATAAAATTTTCAAATGTTAAGCTCAGCCCTCTCCTAAAACAACAGAAAAACAGTAATTGTGCACACTAGATTTGGTAAACTTCAAATCTAAAATTCCTTTGAATGAAAATGCTAGCACTGTGTCCATCCAAGGATTGCATGCTTCAGTTTACAGTTGGCATGACAATGGCAACATGGCAGGACCGTTTCTGAGTGCAGCATCTCATGTTTTTAGATGGAAATATGTGTTCTTTGTGAATAGCTGCCAAGTTGTTGCACTGCTCGGGTCTTTTCTGCCTAACTCCAGTGACTGCACATCTGGACTGACTGTATTTACCGTAAGAGGGGTGGAACCTTATCGTGACGGTTCGTGAAGAATACATATACTTTAGACCTCTGATTTTTATTGACCTCACCTACGTACACCTACCCTACAGTGGTACAATTTAAATTTGTTGTTTTAATGTCATTAAATGTAATTGAATATTAATGATGCTGTTATAAATGTATTTAACAGAGTATTGACACTTTTAATGAAAATATTTTATGACTAATTCAGTTTGTTCCACTGAAAAAAGTGAAAGTGACAATTATAATGACCTCTTGACAATCATGTTTATGACAGATTTATGACAAGCTATGCTGGGTCGATAATGTCAAGTTGTCATAATAAAGACATCTCAAACATGGTCACCTTTGCATTTGAAATTACATAACTGAGCTAATGACATGCATGTAATCTCCTTCAAATTCATGACATGTCATGTTATGATAAAAAATGAACATGTGAATGAATTTCTTATGAACACCCCCTTCAAGTTACGTATGTGTTACCATGCTTTGTTGATGGTCCGAGGAGAATAGTCAGGCTGGTCAAGAGTGACAGTAAAGCAACAGTAACTCAAGTAGCCACATGTTATAACCAATGCATGCAGAAAAGCAGAACGCACAACATGTCAAGCCTTGAAGCTAATGAGCTACTGCAGCAGAAGAAGAGCACACCGGTGACACTCCTGTCAGCTAAGAACAACAAACTGAGGCTACAATTTTACAGACTGTAGTCCTCGTGGTCTAATGAGTCTCAATTTCTGCTGCAATATGAGGATAGTAGGGTCAGAATTTGGTGTAAACAACCTGAACACATGAATCTATCCTGCCTTGTATTAATGATTCAGGCTACCAGTGGTATAATGGTGTCGAGGGAATTACCTTGGCACACTTCTGGGCCTCTTGGTGCCGTTTGAGCACTGTTTAAATGCCACAGCCTACCTGAGTAATGTTGATGAAAATATCCATCCATTTATGAACTTAATATGGCTACTTTGTGGAAGAAAATCTGCCATGACAAATCTCAAATCATCTCAGTTGATCTCGTTCTACTAGCACACTTTTGGGAAATAGTGGTGATGGTGTGAATTGGGTTTTACATCATAGATGTGTGGCTATAATTTATAATGGATGTTTTCAGAGCCTTATTGAACTTATGCCAAGAATATTTATAGCAGTTTTGAAGGTACTAAGGGATCCAATGATTTTTATTTATGTATTTATATTTTTGATGAATAATGTTACTAAGCGTTACAAGTTGAGCTGTGGATGAAACTAAAAACATGAGCTGTTTTGGCAACTTATTAGGCTTATGAAGTGCAGTTTATGTTCATCCTTGAAAATAAAATACAGAGCATTACAACAACAACAACACATAATCAAATACCATTGACTACATGGATTACTGTTGGTTGGATTAAATAACTTACCTGTTAACAAAAAAAAATTAAATAAATATTAATGAACATTGCACAGGTGTTTTTTCATTTATTTATGAATTTCTGTACCTTGACCTTGATTTTGCTCCATAAATGTTGAAAATTTAGCTCTGCAGTTTAACAAAGTGAATTTTATAGACAGGTTTAGCAGTTTGAAACACTATATTAGGCTATAAAACCTGTAAATCCATAAAAGTAATGAAAAATTGTATCACAATCTGCATGACTAACAAAGGTGATACATTGTTTGAAATGACCAAAAATGGCAACATTTTCAACATTATATTTAGAAATTCAGGTTCCGTAATGCAATTCAAAAGCATAAACAAATGCAAAACATGATCCACACGATTATTTAATAATGTGATTTTTGTTTAATCTGTGAAGTTATGTCATATAGAGAAAACAGACTAATTCAAGTGTTTAATGTTTTTTTTTAATTCTGCACCACCTCTTTCATTCTGCTCAAGCAGTCAGTTCGATTGAGATGTTTAGGCTCGATTGAGCCATCAATCCAATTACTAACAAATTATTTGGGTGCATGTAAACATAGCTAATGAAAGCAGCACATTAATATAGAACCGTGATTACTCACGTGCTTCCAATCTGAATCAAACAGTCATGTCATGTATAAAATATTTTAAATGTGCTGTATATAAAACTGCGTAACTCTGTCTCACCTTCCTGTTGTTTTTAGACTCCCTTCTGTTTTGTTTGAATCTCATTCATTTTGACACTCTCCACCCGATCTTTTTCTCTCTCTGTACCCTTTAAGACCTGAAGTGAACGCCTGACGTAACAAACGATTCATCTTTCAATAGTAATATGCCTTTGATCTGGGCCTTATGAAACATACGTGTCTCTCCGCTGTCTTCTTCACATTATTACAGTGGGCAGTCGGTGTGCTGTATCAGATTTTTTTTGTTCCGTGAAGACCTGTGTTCTGAATGTAGACGAAGTCTCCCAGGCTTTTCTGAAGCTTCAGTCTTAACAGCTTTCTCGGACATGCTTTGATCACCGCTGCCATGCTGTGCTCTGACTTACATGGACTAATCAATGCGCACAGTAGCCTTGCCCTGCCCTCTGACCTCTCTGTACTACAATTAGCCATCATTCTGTGACCCCTGCCGCCTGCCTGTCAATCACCTTCAGTCCACCTGCACCGCACGTCCGCCATCAGTTACCTTCTGCTCCTGTTTCCTCACAGCCTGTCAGTCAGATCCAAACCTCCCATTTTAAATTCAGCCGGTCAGATTGTCAGACCGCACATTGTTTTGTCTTGTAATATCCATCAGGGTACAGATGCCCGGCAACCCTCCTCCTCTTGTGTCAGTCTGTGTTTTCTCTTTCATTCATGCCCACATCGGCTGCAGTTTTCAGATGCACTAAATTATTAGCTGTGTGCTGACAGTTCCACTGACACTTCAGAAATTAGAGGCCTGTTTTCCTGCTGCTCGAGGACAAGTTTTTTTGTTAAGTTTTTTCTTGCCATAGTTGTTCCGCCTTCCTTTTTTTAATTCTGTTAAATCTTTCTGTTTTTTAGGATGGTAACTTCACCAAAGCCCCGCCTGGAGCTCCTCTGGAGAATGTGAGGAGAGTGGGTCAATCTGCATTCGTAGACTTCGGTGAGTATCTGTAAATCTCTGTGCGCGGTCTAGTTGTGTTTTGCTTGGAGATGGTGTTACGTGTATTCAGTCAATAAAAAACTGGCTGTGATTTCTGAGATAATTCATGCATAATATGCTCAATTCTTATGCAGTTGAGAATTCTAAAGTAGCCCTGAGTTTCTAACCGCCCTGCATGCGAACACCAAGTGAACGCACACACAGGCGCCAAATTGAATATTAGCTCCTGTGGGATCCTATTAAATATTAACAATACAAATTTCCCCTTTCCAAAAGCATCCCACTGATAGCAGGGATGACACTGGCAGTGAAATCTCACATAGCATAAATGATTGATAAGCAAAGCGAAATGACCTAAAAGATTGAATGTGTTCAGCTGAGCTTCGTCTCAGGAGCTTGGCCTTTATATTCAAAGCTTACTTATCTGACCAAACAAGAGCCCTCCTCTGCACTCTTTAATCTGTTTCCTCTGATCTCTTTCTTTTGTTATTTTGGAAAATGTCACTTCAAGCTGTTATGGTGTTTTTACAGCAAAGAACTTCAAAGAATCCAGTTTTAAGCAGGGTGGAGGTTTTCATTATACTCTCATCATGTTGTGATTCTTGTTAAGGACTGTTGGCATCAGGATTACTTTTTGTTTGAAATGAAACTTTTGGTTGCACTTTATTTTTCTGTTTGTGTACTTAATGTACAGTTACTTGCTAGGTTATGTAAGGTAACTAGTACACAAGTTAAGGTTCGGTGTTAAGTTTAGCGGTAAGATTGGGGTTAGTACCTTGTTATCCAGTTTATGTGTTGACTACTATAAATACATAGCATGTACTGTATATGTGAAATGTTACTGTAAAATAGAGCTTTAAAAAGTATTATAATCATAAACACATTTCTGCTGGGTGGGGGGAGGGGGGAAGACAATTGAAGTAGAGTATTATTGAAGGCAAGACAACATTTTCATTGTCTTTCGTTTCATGTGATGTACTAAAATAGCCAAAACGTGCCTAAAATAAAAAGAAAACAGTATGTTAAAAATGACAAAGCACACCATAGAATTGCTAAGATTATCCATAATAATAATAATAATAATAATAATAATAATAATAATAATAAACTATGATTGTATCTCAAAGATGCTAAAAAGATACTAGATGCCATAAAAGGCTCCAGCTGGATATCCTCCCTAAATATATTGCTGTTATAGTGAATATTTTGTATTATCATCCTGTTTTTATTCTTCATTTTATGGAATTAATTAGCAAAACATCTTCACCCTTAGGTGTATGTATTATTTTGAACTTTTTGTGGAAAAATCTCTGACATTAAAAGATTTAGAATTGAAAATGTAACTGGCAATAGTTATATATATATATAAAAAAAAGAATACTGAAATGCAATTTGTCTCCTTTAGTGAACAATGAACTGCAGGTGAGCTTTTCAATATGTGAGAACTGCAGACATGAATAATATAAGAGATGCAATAAATATCACTTACTTTGTTTAACAGATATGCAAAAGATTGCTTTTGTTTTCTTGTCTTCGGTTCTTTTTCATTTTTTAATTCATGCATTGATATATTATTAAGCAGCAATTAAGAAAGCATCTAGTTCTAACAAAATGTATACTTATGTTTATCAAAACTCTGAACATTATAATCACTTATTTCAAATGTCAATGAACCAAAGTGTCTGTAAATGTCACATTCTTTGCCACAGTCTATTTTCCTGTCAAATTTGGCCAAAGCCCTTTACAAAAAAAAAATAAAATCAGTCTACAGGCTTTCACAGACAACCTGGGAAGTCATGGGAGGTTGCACTTTTTTAAAGTATCGGTTACAAGCTATTCACACATTGGCATTTAAAAAGCGACGAATACATGAATGCTCTTACAGCTTCTTTGCAAGAGTATTAAAGTAACTAGGGCAGTACGGTGGCACAGTGGGTATTGCTCTCGCCTCACAGCAGGAAGGTGGCTGGTTCGAGCCTCGGCTGGGTCAGTTGGCATTTCTGTGTGGAGTTTGCATGTTCTCCCCGTGTTCAAGTGGGTTTCCTCCAGGTACTCCGGTTTCCCCCACAAGTCCAAAGACATGCGGTACAGGTGAATTGGGTAAGCTAAATTGTCCCTAGTGTATGTGTGTGAATGGAAGTGTATGGGTGTTTCCCAGTGATGGGTTGCAGCTGGAAGGGCATCCGCTGCATAAAACATATGCTGGATAAGTTGGCGGTTCATTCCGCTGTGGCGACCCCAGATTAATAAAGGGACTAAGCCGAAAAGAAAATGAATGAATGAATGAATAAAGTAACTAGGTGAAGACCAGTGTTTTTCTCACCCAAAAATGAAAATTATGTTATTATGTTATGTTGTTACTCGCCCTCATGTCAATCAAACCCCTGAGACCTCCAATCATCTTTTGAATACAAGATATTTTATGTGACTTGATACCAAAAAACATCCTCAAAACAGACCATATGCTTTCAGTGGTTCAATTGGAGGCTACGAGAACTACTTTTGTGTGCGCATGAAACAAAAATAATGACTTTATTCATCAGTTTTTTCTCTCCAATGTCAGTGTATTGGATGTGTTCATGAGCATGAGGCACTGATGCATACAACCCACACGCAGCTTTCTCTGTTTAAAACAATCTGATGTAATACATCAGCAGACAACCAAGTGTGACACATGAACATGCGCCTTATACTTGACACTGAGAAGAAACGGTTGAATAAAGTGGTTATTTTAGTTTTATGTGCACACAAAATTATTATCGTAGCTTGATATGAACACTGAGGTCAAATGGTATGTTATGAGGATGTTTTTTAGTACCTTTCTGCACATTCCTGTCTATGGAGAATCAGCGAGCTCTCAGATTTAGGTTTGTAACAACATGAGGGTGATTCATTGATAACATAATTTTAATTTTGGGGTAAGCTAACCCTTTAAGTTATATATAATATTTGTTATATTATAATACTTATTAAAATTATAATATTTATAATTATATATGGGTTTTTGGATATTTAACAACAGTCTCCTTTCAAAACCTGGAAATATAACCATACTGTGGAAACCTGTGTTAGTCTGTGTTCTGGTGGATAAGCATAGCTGTTTGCATGGTAATCGTGAGGCTGTAACATACATGGCGTTTGTATGCTGCCCTCTAATTAGGACATCTGAAACCTTTGAGATGCATCATCTATGACCAATACTGTGTCATCAAAATGATGTCACAGTGACAAAAAAGGCGTACAAAGGGAAATCTTGGGTGAGTAGAAAGTATATAGTGAGCGAGCGAGAGAATGAGCTGTAGACTGTGATTTAGGATGATAAATGATGTTGGGGATGGAAAGAGACGTGCATGTGATACAAACCCTATTCTACATGTATGTGTCGTCTTACCCCGAGCCAATAAAATGGTTCGCACACAAAAGGGCTTTATTGGATTAGTGTCAGGCTCTTGTTTTTGGAGACGGGACTGTGAAGATCTCCAAAGATCAACATCTGTCTCTGCTTTGTCCTTTTCCATCTATCTCTAGTTCTTTTTTTTTTCTTTCCAAAGCTTTTAACTTCGCTTACCACATGCGCATTTCACCACCAACTAGTACACGCACAAAGGCATCAAACTGTCTCCAGCAATTAGCTACAGTAGTGTGTGAGTGTAGGAGCCTGTAGAGTCATTATGAGATGATTTGGTGTGAGGAACAGGCTGCAGCTCCGTGATGGTGATTGTCTTTGACAGGACAGAGCACGGCATCGGACGGGCGCTGAGGGTGAAGACAGATACACACCGGCTCCAGCCACATTCTCACCCACACACACACACACACACACACACAGTACAGGTGAATCATAGCGATGCTGCTCCCATTAAGTGGGTGGTAATGGGAAGCGAATGGCTTCCTCTGAAGCCAAGGACACATCCTGACATTATACCTTCGGCTGGCTTGAGTGGGCACTGAAAGAACAGGTCTCGCAGTGTGTCGCTTTCTATAAACGACGGAAAGCTTAGCCCTCGGGGACGTGGGCTTGCTTTAAATGGTGTAATTGTACTGATCATCAAAGCTGTAGCCTTGATTTATGCTTTTGTCCTCCCCTTTTCACTGCTAATGTCTGAATCGCCACTTAATTATAAAAAAGACATTGGGTTTGCGGCACCTGCAAGCACAGATACACGCTAAATTTGACCTGCAGTTGAAACGGCGAGAGAAATGGTGAATACGAGGTGCTTCAAAGACTCATTTCAAATGAGCGGAATGAAAGGAAGATGTTTTGCGGTGAAAGGTATACATTGTGCTGAAAAGCAGAGTGGAGGTGGGAGGAAGGTGGGAAGAGAGGCGAAGTGAGTGAAGGAGGGAGGAAAGGGAGGGTCTGCTTGTTTGATTTGAAATGGGTGTTATTCTGATCACACTTCTGCCTGTCAGTTATGGCACAGCTCTCTTCTCCGTCCCGCACCTAAGTGGCAGATCAAAGATACACCCCAGTGACCTTCCTCTCTCAGCTCCTCTCTTTCTCTCTCTCTCTCTCTCTCTTTCTCTCTCTCTGTGTTAGTATTCTCCAGTCGTCCTTCTCTGCTCCAAACACTCCAGAAAAACAGTTACAGCAGGCACTGCAAGAGGCTGGTGATCTGGTTGAAATTGGTTGTAGAATAATCCACTCAGAAAACGAAGGAAAACGCAATCTTGTTCGGTCGCAAGCAGGTCTTGGTAATGATCTCTCTCACCTCAGCTGGTACAGACTGATCTCAGAGCAGATATTTCATCATGCCAGAAGTCAAGCCTGCCAAACAGTGATGTTAGCTCCGGGGCCCGTAGTCTAGTTATGCTGCTTGCGTATAGATGTGCTTTATATGCGTACAGACTGCAAATTTCAGAGTTTAATTGATTATACTTACAATACAATATTGATTAGAATAAGAAATTAATCTTGAGCACAAATGAACCACATTAGGATGATTTCTAAAGGATCATGTGACACTTGACTGAAATACTAGCTGCTGAAAATTTTGATTTGTCATTACAGGAATAAATTGCATATTTATGTATTAAAATAAAGGATATGTATTTTAAATTCAAAAAATATTTTATTTATACATTTTTTGCTGTATTTTCTGATTTCTCTCTGTTATTTTTTTATGAAATCATTTTTTGTGGCTTCTGTCTAATGGGTTATGTTTTTTTTGTATGTTGATATAAAACACTTGTATGCTAATACACTAATGCTATGTCATTATTCATATTATTGTAATTTTTGTAATTAGTTAGCATTATTTTTTATTTATCCCATGGTTCTTATTTCTTTTCCTCTTTGCTATTATTTTGGACATACAAATAGAAAAAAAAAAGCATATCAAATGTCTTTGTGCTAGAATTTAGCAGTCTTATCGCCAGAGGAACAAAAGAGTTTTTATATCGATTGCGTCTAAACCTTAGGGAGCCAAAACGTCGACCAGATGGGAGTAGTTCAAATTCTGGATGGAGCACATAAGTGTCCAGAGTAATTTTCCATGCCTGTTTAGAATAATTTTGTCGAAAATAGACTAAAGGTTGGGCCCTCAGACCAACCACTTTCATTGCTAAATGCCTTGAAAGCTATAAACGATTCAGATTGCCAAACCAGGCTGCCATATGAAAAAGATGGATTCAATTCAGGCACGATAGAACAGCAATCTGACCCTCTAAATTCTGAGCCTCGGAAAAAAGGTTACATTTTTGTTGGAGCTTTCTACTTCCACATGCACCCCCTAGGAAAGTTTATTGTCAATAAGCAAACCTACATATGTATATAAAGCTATCCGTTTGATAGACTACTGATCATAATAAGTAAGTCATTACTTACTAGTTTGAAATCAGAACTCATTTCCTTACGAACATTTATCACAAGGCTATGTACTTTACACCATAAGAAAAAAAGGCAATTTCTGTCATATACTGTAGTGCTGAATGCACTTATCCTTGTGCAGCTGAACAAGAATGATAGTAATATATGAGAATTTTTCTAAAATATTCTCAGGGTGGTGACTTATATTCATTGTTGTAAGGTCTGAACAAGAGTAGTGAGGATACACACCCCTGAGGGACACCAATATTAATAAGCCTGGATTTCGAGAGCACATACCTATGTGTGTTCTGATATCTTTTGGCTGTACCAAGATAAGCTCTGATATTGCTCGTTCTTGTTCCAGATTTAAGAAATATATTTTTACATTTGACCATGTTGAGGAACAACTGACAATGCATGCTTAAGCCAAGACACAAGGACAAACATGAAAACAGGTGGAATATCACTTATTTATAATTATAAGTAGACCCACACAATATCTGCGACCACAGAAATCTGCAGGTTTTTGAAAAAATAATTCAATCTATTCATTTACTTAATTAAATGTGTGTAAAAATATGTATTTGTTCACTTTTATTATATTGTTAATGTCATGTTTAGCTAATTTACATGCAATACAATTTATAAAGTAATGTTTTGTGTTGGGGCCTCACAGTGGCGCAGTGGGTAGCATGTTCGCCTCACAGCAAGAAGGTCGCTGATTCGAGCCTCAGCTGGGTCAGTTGGCATTTCTGTGTGGAGTTTGCATGTTGTCCCTGTGTTGGCGTGGGTTTCCTCTGGGTGCTCCAGTTTCCTCCACAAGTCCAAAGACATGCGGTATAGGTGAATTGGGTGAGCTAAGTTGTCCGTAGTGTATGTGTGTGAATGGGTGTGTGTGGATGTTTCCCAGTGATGGGTTGCAGCTGGAAGGGCATCCGCTGCGTAGAACATATGCTGGATAAGTTGGCAGTTTATTCCGCTGTGGCGACCCCGGATTAGTGGGTCACCTAAGCCACCTAAGCCGAGGTGAAGATGAATGAATGATGTTTTGTGTCGTTTAGTGGATGTTTATATATCCACTTGTACCTGCTGTAGCTTTGTTTACCAAACAAGTGGTTCTAATTGGATTTTTATTGTAAACTTTACATAAAAGTTGAGTCATTTTTATCTTATGTATAAATTTTTTAGCTTCTAAGCTCTCTAAATCATTCCATGTAAATCCGCACATTTTTGTTACAAATTCTGCACAGAAATAGCAAAAAAAGATCCACAGATTCTGCCCGGTGTCTGGTGAAGTGATTTTACTTGTAAAACAATTACGTACAAACATAGTAGAAACTGAAGGATCCAGTAAAATCCAGTTTGCAAAATCTGTAAGAGTCACACCCTTTAACACACATACAGTGCAGAAGTATGATAATTCATGAATTTGCTCTGTCAGAATGTAGTCAGTCTTGACATGGACGTGTCATTATGAATGCACCAACATATGTTAGACAAAATTCTCCATCTGCTCTTTCAGGATGGTAATTGCTCTTTTCTTTTTTTACATGTGACAGCCAAATGCATTATTCATTAGCTGAATGATATTCAATACTAGAGAACTGTCAGGAAGGTAGAGAATGGCGGCGATGTCCTTTTTACCATTTTCTTTTTCCTGCTTGAAGTCAGTGTCACATGTAATATGATGTGGCATTTAACGTCTAGTCCTCATGTGTGTGTCTGTGATGGTGTGTGTGGGTTGTGGAAGTTTTTTTTAATGTGTTTCTAGACTTACTAATCATGAGCTTGTATTCTGTAGAGTAGAAAGCAGGATGAATTAGTGGTAATAAGCAACTGGCTTATAATGCTCCTCTATGTTTATAAATGCTTTGATTCTAGCACACACACACACACACACACACACACACACACACACAGTCGCATTCAGTCTCCTGATGTACTGAGAAAGCTCTTATAAATACAGAAAACAGAAGTCAGCATAGATTCTTTATCTCAGCAGTGGAATGCAGTGCTGCTCTGACTTCTGGTGATAAGGCTAAATGTGTGAAGGTTTCGAGTTTTATTTGAACAAATGTCCCCCAAGTCAGCTACAATGTGGAGACCAACAAAACGAAAATTTGCTTACACTGACAGACTAAATAACATTTAAATTCAATGCAATAATATTGAGATGTGAATAAATATTTAGCAGAATGTTTTTGGTGTTATAAGTTGCATTATCCTCTCTCTCACTCACTCACTCACTTGTATTCCTTCAGCTTATTATTTGGCTTTATCAGTGGTTGCCACATTGGAATGAACCACCAATTACCCTGGCAGTTGTTTTACACAGCGGATGCAGTTCCAGCCTCAACCCAGAACTGAGAGGACAACCCTCAGTGCTGGGAAACACCCACACCCACATACACTTAATCACACAGTACGGCCAATTTTAGTTTATCCAATTCCCCTACAGTATATACACATGTCTTTGGACTGTGGGGGAAACCGGAGCACCCGGAGGAAACCCAAGCAGACAAAGGGAGAACATGCAAGCTCCACATAGAAATGCCTCCTGGTCTAGCCAGGACTCAAACCAGCGATATTCTTGCTGCAAGGCGACAGTGCTAACCGTTAATAGTATTAATGGTAATACAAAAATTATTGTCTTTAAGACATTAGATTAAAAAAAAAAAGTCAATAAGACATTAAGCATTTTAAAAGCTTAATAAACTTAAAATTAAAAGTATAGCTTAAATGTACATTATGACAATTCCACTGCTCTCTAAAGTCAGGTCATAATGATTATTTTAGTGTTGACGGTGGTGCCATGTTTGTTTCATCCACACAATATCACTTTTTCTTTGCACATTAAAGCGGCCTAAAGTGTTCACAATAACTATTTCTGCAAATTCTAGAAAGCCCAAATGCAGGATTGCAGCTTTAGCAACATACTTCACACCTGAAATGTATGTTTCCAAAATGAAAGTGTAGACTAATACAGTTTCTTTTTCTTTTTGATGTCGACTTATTACACATAAAAAGAGAGAGAGAGAGATACCTAATGAAATCCTGAATTAATTAAATGTGATTTTGTTTTGTTTGTTAGTTTTTTGTTTGTTTGTTTGTTTGTTTTACTTTGTTTTAGTTCACCCAGAAATGAAAATGACCTTATTATTTGTTTATTTGACCAGAGTTTATTTCTGTTGAACACAAAAGAAGATATTTTGAAGAAAGCTTAAACCATTGACTTCCATAGTAGGAAAACCAAATATTATGGAAGCCAATGGTTACTGGTTTTCAGCATTCATCAAATTTATCTTCTTTTGTGTTCAGCCGAAGAAAGAAACTCAAGCAGGTTTGAAACATGTGAAGGGTGACAAACTATCCCTTTAAAACTTTCCTTAACTGAAACTCCAACATATAGTGCACCTTTAGTGTAACAGTTTCAGAGTTGGCAAACTAAGTGCAACTTACTCTGGCAGAATGTGCAGGATGATGGAGACAAAGGTTGTTAAATTGGTCGTATTGTTTTCTTTTGCACTCACTGTTGAACGACACTTTCTGCAGACTGGAAATACCTTCCCAGAATCCATAACACAACCTCTAACTTTTTGTCTTGATGTTTTCTGTTTCCTTCAAAATAATAATGTACAGCAGTATTAGCTATACACTGTGTAGTCATCTTTTTTTTCCGTTTGATGATGGATGGGAACCACTGTTGCAGTACTGCCATGTAGTATGATAGAGTACCACCCAGAGTGCCTGGCGCTGGGTTATTTATGATATTAACTGTATTAAAACGGTATCAGTATTGATTTTTTTAAGCTGTTCAATACATATATATATATATATATAAATATATATATATATTGTATTATATTATACCACCTATATATATATATATGTATTTCAACACCCCTAATATATAGCTGCCTTTATATGTTTACAAACCGATGACCTTGACATGGCCAGCATCATGCTTTATAGTTTGCACTACAGGAATCTGAAAATGGAAAATCCCCACCATGAACGCAAAATGAACTTGCGTTTGTGTTTGTGTGTAATTCTCTGTTTCTCTGCAGGGCTGCCAGTCTGATCTACATGGCTATTTGGTCTTCGGTAGACGCTATGAATGTCAATGCATATTGCCTTTTCTTTTTCTCACTACTGTTTTCCCTCCAGTTCTCTCCTCTCCCTCTTCAATCTATTTTTTTAAGCAAGCTCCTTTTTTATTTTGTTGATTTATTTTATTCCTCTCACAATGTCTTTTTAATATTTTATATTATTAGTAAGAGCTTGGTGTAAAGCATGCAAGCGGTAAACATGAAGGAATAAAGACTCGGGCGCAGGATTTTGACACCAGGACAAACTGCAACACACCAGGCTGCTACACACTTCATTACACATGCTCTGGATCACATGACGTTATCTCCATATGCCCAATTCAGGAGCATTACCAACCAAATGAAAAGATGCATTAGTTTGTCATAAAGCTCATTTTGCATCCACTCTCCTGACTCATTCCCTGTTGTATTTTTTTTTTCCCCTCAGACGGTGATGGCTTCCAGGACCACCTGTTGCCGGTCTGCACGGATGATGCGTGTGCTAACAGTGCAATATACCTGGCCAAGCCTGAGGGGACAGAGGTACACAAGCCCTCCATTATTAGTCTGTCACACTCCTCCGTCCCACACATTCATCTATTTGCGTGTGATGTTCAGATGCAGTGAGGTTTCAGAGCTGCTTTCAGGACAGTGACAGGACCGTTTTAAACATTTATGTCACTGTGGATTCTTACATTGACGTATGGATGGATGTGAAGATAGATGTGCGGTAGGGCCGGGTATTGATACAGATTTCCAGACTTAATTTAATTCACAAGCTGACTAAATGTCAGTTTCTCATGTGCAACTAAATTTTGTCAGAGGTCATGCTGGTGCCACTGCAGATTTGCTGAACTGATAAGCGGTGACATTCTGTCGTGTGCGAGGTACACTGGGAATATGCCAAAAGGGAATGCAACGCTGCTCCTTGTTTGTACTGGAACAGTTTTACGCTTGGTTTAAAAGAAAAGAGAGTACTGCATAATTTTCTTTTTCGGCTTAGTCCCTTTATTAATCAGGGGTCGCCACAGCGGAATGAACCACCAACTTATCCAGCATATGTTTTACGCAACGAATGCCCTTCCAGCTGCAACCCAGCACTGGGAAACATCCATACACACTTATTCGCGAACACGGGAAGAACATGCAAACTCCACAAAGAAATGCCAACTGACCCAGCCGAGGCTCGAACCAGCGACCTTCTTGTTATGAGGCAATCGTGCTACCCACTGTGCCACCATGACGCCCAGTATTGCGTAATGTGTTTAGATAAAAAAAAAGAAGTGTCCAAGTTCATTAGAAGTATAAACCCCAAATTAAATTAATTTTGACAGATTCTCCATAACACGGATGTGGAAAAAAATCCCTGTGTAACACGGATCAGGTAAATAGGATATTCGATCCACAAATATGTTTTTGACCAACAATTTTCCTTTTTGATGGCATTTCTAGCGAGAAGTTAGTATTGTAGTAAGCAAATAATAACAGTTATCACAGAAGCTCTCTCTATTTTGTTGTACATGATTAAATCATTATCCTGTCTCAGAAGTATGTCTGAAATCTG
Source organism: Danio choprae (assembly GCA_903798125.1). Lineage (NCBI taxonomy): Eukaryota > Metazoa > Chordata > Actinopteri > Cypriniformes > Danionidae > Danio > Danio choprae. The sequence continues at coordinate 3,783,401 of CAIGQW010053631.1, forward strand.
TTTTACGAGGTGCCCAATGGCTGTCTCCACAATCACTGCTTGATAGGGCAGCGTTGCAACAAGTCAACAGCCTAAGTTACTTCTTTAGTATATTTAATACATAAAAAATATATCAATTCAATGTTATCCCACATTTCTACCAGTGATTCCTGTTAGTGTTATAACAGTAAAAACACTGTAATAACAATATGACAAAACATCATGACAACAAATGTTTTTATGTTATTTTAAATAGGTTAACCAGGTTTCAACAATTTTCAAGTACTACTAAGTTTAACTAAATATTTTAGTCAGTTTGATTTGAGATGACTAGAAAACTTCATTTGATTCACTGAAAAAATGGCAGTGATATTTTTGCTGTGCACTGAAAAAATAACTGTTAAGATTTACTTGATAAATTCTTAGTAACTATTTGCACGAGCAAAATTCAAGTAAATTTTACTATCATATATCAAGTACAATTAACTTGTTAATGACATGTAAAATCTACTTTGTTTAACCTAACAATCTATATATTATGAGTCTATATTATTCAAATTAATCTTTAAATTAATTTGTTTGCATGTTCTCCCTGTGTTGACGTGGGTTTCCTCCGGGTGCTCCGGTTTCCCCCACAAGTCCAAAGACATGCGGTATAGGTGAATTGGAAAAGCGAAATTGTCCGTAGTGTATGAGTGTGAATGATTGTGTGTGAATGTTTCCCAGTGATGGGTTGCAGCTCGAAGGGCATCCGCTGCGTAAAACATATGCTGGATAAGTTGGCGGTTCATTCCGCTGTGGCGACCCCAGATTAATAAAGGGACTAAGCCGAAAAGAAAATGAATGAATGAATGAATGAACATTTTTTTATCAAGAAAATCTTATTAGTTACAAATTAGTACACAATTTATTTAAGAGACACACTTCCACTGGCTTGAAATTTGTTATTTTACTTTATTTTGAGCAGACTGAACCCAAGAGCAAAATGCTTACTGATCTCAGAGCTAGTGTTAGCACAGCTATGGCTCTCTGCACTCTGCTTAAAATGTACTTAATATTACTAGGTCTGCAATGATAAAACAATATAGAAATATTACAAGTGAATATTTAACTCTTTCCACTCACTCGATTTATTACATCAAGTAAATGTGTAAATATTAAACATTTGACTTAGGAAATTCTAGTTATCCTTGACATTTAATTTTACAATTTAATAATGATGACAGTAAATTGATTATATTTTATAGCAAAAAGTCATTTTTTTCATTGTACATTTACACACAAAATGACATCCAAGCTGCACTTCGAGATACCATTTTGATTTTCTTTAGCTCAGCTGTTAGAAATGGTATGCACAGGATTGTGGGATATCAAAAGCAGTGAAGGATCTATGCTGACTTCAAAATTTAAATCAAAGGAGGTACCACCTCAAACAGGAAGTAGATTTTTGATTCGGATGTGCCTTGATGCCTTCCTGCCTTGCAGTCTTCGAAGGCAGCATTTTTTGAACTTTTGGACACAGCCTATATTTTCTTGTTAATATGTTATGTTAGTGTTACATCTGTATTTCTACAAAATGGCTTTAGGTTATTGTTTTTCAATGTAAATATCATAGAAACTATAAAAGTTGGATCATTTTACCATGGCTAGTGAGGTTTTTATACTATGTTGTTATGGTGATATAGAAATATGGCTGTTATGAGGCTGTTATGTTTTTACAGATATAACTTTTTTCTATAAAACTATTATTATTATCATTATTATTGTTATTATTATTGTTTGCATTCCAACACGCTGCTGCCACTTTCAACGTAAGCTACTGTCAAATGTGCATTTCCTAAGAGAAATGAAATATTGGTAATATGATGTGCAGCGCTACCAAACCACATGTTGGTGCCAGCATCTGTAGAACTTGGTGGCATTGATACCAGTGCCAATTTTAGATTTTTCTTGTTTAAACCCAGACTTTTAAATACTGTATTTCTGATCTCATGTCAGTTTTCTCTGCTACAGTTGTACATAACAGTATTTCAGCCTGATTTAAAGTGATTGATCATCTTTTTTAAATATTCATTCAACGAACCAACCAAGTCATGGATTTGAGGAATTCATATTTGGATTCACTGACTTGAGAAAGTCTTTTTTGCAATATTTGTTAATCGGACTGCACTTGTTGAGTTGGACATTTTTTTAAATTAATTTATTTACATTTATTTTTTAATTAATTAGATTATTTAACACGCCAATATTTATTTTTAGGGGGGGGGTGTACGAATGAGGAATGGATTATCAGATTAATATATGAAAGAATTGTACTGATTTATTGATCACTTTTTTCAGTCAGGAAGGGCCATTCATAAAATTTTCTGTTATACAGAACATATATTAACTACAGCATATATGAATATTCAAAAGAAGATAATGGGTTATAATGGCAGCCTATAATAGCAGTGGCATATAGTTATTTAGAGCTCATTGTGTGAAGGCCTGCTGTGGGCTGGCAGCTCATACTCTTAACTGAATGTCAGCCTCACAGTGGCAGGCAGCGGTTATCTCTGTCCCCACACATACACACACACATACACAGTCTGGCTGTCACAGGCCTTGGGACCAGAGAGAAAGGGAACAAAGATGGACGGACACGAGGAGAGGGCAAGAATGTAAAGGGCGGGGAACACGTGTCAGCTTTTGTCCGCCTGCCACAGGCACTAGTCTTCACTATCAGATACACTGAAAGGAAAGAAAAATTTGACTCTTTCTTTATTTTTCCATCTGTCCATCACTTTCTCTCTGTCCATTATGGGTCTTTCTCTCCTCCTGCATTCTTTTTAGATTCCACAAAACAACAAACTGCTTTTTGGTTTGAAAGAGTTTATTCAATGCTGCCAAATAACGAACAAGACTGATATAGACGTAGCACGTAGCACACGTGGTGTATTGAAAAGGCAAGATAGAAAGAAAACAAACACTTGACAAAAGCTGGAGAATAACAAAAGATGCGTCAAAGAAAGGCAGTCTATGATTTAATTGGCCTGGGATTTTTCTGTTTTGTGCGTGCGTGCATGGATGTGCGTGTGTGCGTGTGTGCGTGTGTGTGTGTGTGTGTATGTGTGTGGATGTGTGTGTGTGTGTGTGTGTGTGTGTGTGTGTGTGTGTGTGCACGCTAATCACACAAATTGTGTCTCTCTCACACACACAGTCAACTGAATAAACTCATTCTCTCTGTTTTCCTTTCCAGCTCATCTGCTTAATATTGACAGTGTAAACACATGTAACATCACACTCATTAGAGTGATTAGGGACAGCGATTGTCATCACCCTCACAGACACACACACGCACGCACACACACACACACACACACATTATATTTGGCTGGCTGTTCAAATGCACACTTCTCAGTCACTTATTACTTGGTGTCTGTGTACATTTTTTACATTTTTTTCTTTGTTTAATGATGGGTTGAATTAATCAAGAACATCATTGTTTTCCCTAGAGAGTGTACACACATTTGAAAATGTTGATGTTTGCTTGAGTAGATCTTAGATCTCAGCTTATTTCTCAGCCAGTCATGTGATTTTGGAGCTGGGCAACATCTCAAATGGAAGCTGGAGTTTCCAATTATATACTTTTATATATTTATGTAAAAAAAGACTAAATGCCTTTGTGATGATTATTTCACTTAAATAATACATAGATAATACATACTGTATATTATAATAGATAAATAGATAATTGAAATGGAAAAAATAATACAAATTTTGTTATTACTAGGAGCACACAGTAATAAAATCTTATAGTACAGGTCACCTTTTACAGTAAGGTTTCATTAGTTGATGTATTTACTAAGGTGAACTAATAATAAACAACAGATGTACAGCCCTTATTAGTCTTTATTAGTTAAATTTATTATTTATTTATTATTAACATCCAAATTCATGCTTTTCATGAACATTTGTTAATGCACTGTCAGTTAATATGAACTAACAATGAACAACTGTATTTACATAAACTAACATTGACAAACATGAATAAATACTGCAATAAATGTATTGTAAATACATTAAGTGTTACCCAAATATATTATCTCTTCTATGCAGGCCTGCAAGCTAAAATTATGGAGTTGTTTTCCTTGTAACCATAATTTATGTGCCCTCTTAATCCCCTCAGCCTTGACTTGATGTATTTTCTCTAATAATGATTACAGTCAGTTTCAGTGGACTGTCATACATATTTCTTGTTTAAGAACCCATTTGACTTTAAGAAAATATTGTTGCTATTTCTGCATCATGCTGACTTTAAAGGGCACCTATGATGAAAATCAACTTTTGTAAGCTGTTTGTACAGAACTGTGTATAGGTATAGTGTGTCCACTGTCATATTTTGATGATATAAACACAATAAATCTCTTTTTTTTAATTTCCTGACGTTAAAATAGGATCCAAATCCCTCCCATTTTGAGGCCGACCGCAACGTGACGTAGGAGTGCTGTTTTTCCACCCACCGAATTGATTGACAGCCGCGTATTAACATATCTCCGTAGTAACGCGTATAGTCATATCAACAAGACAGGACGTGCTCAAAGCAACCGGGATTAAAATATTTGTTCAGCTCGCTGTGATCATCAATCATCATCAAATGTGATCAAGAATGAGTTTTACAAGTTTACAAGTTTTTAAACAATGCATGTTTGTAATGAATTACAGCGATTTTACCGTCTTTACTTTATCACCACAGCCACGTGTCAGTACAACTATAAAAGAAGATGCTTCAATCCCGGTTTGTGGATGTTATATCAGGTTTATTTTGTACATTAACATAATGGATATCCATATAGCAGTGGATATTAAAGTGTATCATGTCACGTTTGTCATGCAAAAACAGTGCAATGTTAAACGCGTGCGCTGTGTGTGTGTGTGTGTGTGCGTGCGTGCGTGTGTGTGTGTGCGCATGCGCGTGCGCGTGCACTTTGTAATGACATTGTGTGTGACTCATAGCAGAAATACTTGAATTAACTCCACAACAAATACATCGAATAATATTTTGTATTAACTCCACTTGAATTAACTCCACAACAAATACATCAAATAATCATTGATAAAGTTCTTACTGTAGTATTTTTCACAAACATTACGTGAGATCTGCGTCCTTCATGTCTGTCTGTTATCTGACGCAGCTGAGGCGGAGACAGAGACACTCTCTGACAGGCTCGTGGGAACGGTGGCCGGGGAGAACCAGCATTAAAGGCACAGGCCACAAAAACAGCTAAAAATACCAACATTCTAAAAGGTAAAAGAAATAATCTGATGGGTGTTTTGAGCTGAAACTTTACAGACACATTCTGGAGACACAAAAGACTTAAATCTTAAATCTTGAAAAAGAGGTAAAATAGGTGCCCTTTAAATAGATTTTTGCCTAAGCTTCACATGCCTTGATTACTATTCATAACTCAGGGTAAGTTTACATAAAAAATTATATACTTAAAATAAAAAATTAAGGCATTATTTTTTATTTATTTTTTATCTTTTTACTTTCTTTGTTTCTTGTTTGACATACAGACAGCAGCATTTACAAAACGTTTCTCATTAATGCAGATCTGTGACCACAGTAATTTGCACGCCAGGCCAGTAGTTAGCAAAAACCAATTTGTAAAGAAACACTACCCACCTGCACACGTCCACATTTACAAATACAAGTAGACCATTGTTGTTTTGGATATGGCCTCAAAATGTGTGTGTGAGTGAATGGCCAAAATGCATAAAAAAGTGGTACATTTTTAGTTGAAATTCTTGTTGTGCTAAGCATACAGTACCCTCAGACCAGCTTTACTGTACAAGAATTATAAAGAATTAATAGGAGATTTTATAAATAGAGAATTCTATATAAAGAATTATATAGAGAATTAATAAGAGATTTTTTTTTTACTACCATCTTTACTACCAAATTTTCAAGTTTTTACGCCTTACTTTTTGGATTGCCCAGTCACTTTAAAAGGCATAAAAAGTGTACCGAACTGTACCGTACCGTACCATTCAGTGAAAATTGCCCAAAAGTGACATGTGGACTTTTCTAACAATTACAGCATGGTTTCAGCACTACTCTTGAACCCCTAATAATAGATATCAGCCTGTGTGAATATGTCGCTTTGATAAATTCTGTTTCTTTTAAAATATATACTTTTTTTTGTAAT